>VDFB02372552.1:0-28988 GCA_007258455.2 Sequoia sempervirens
CCCTAGCTAGGACCCATTAGCCATAGGGCGAATGAGTCCTTAGTGAGATTCGAAAAAAACACTTTTTGTGACAGGTACACAACATTTGACCCTTTTTAGATCTCCCTTTTCTTTACTGTTTCAGTTAGATTTGAATTCTATCATTCATTTTCATATTATAACACATATATTGAATAAAATACAATGAAATAGATACATTGTTCATTAATTCATTTTGGTAAACCCTATTTTTCTATGTTTCACATTTTATCAAAATTGTATCAAAATTATTGAAATCAATTGAAATGAGAAATTGTTGATCAGTCTCAATTTTTGATTTTATAAACATTTTTATTGGCAAGGGACTTGTGGATAAACATTGCCTCTACGTAATAATTTGTAAGTAGATTTTAAATCTTTATACACATGCCCCTATCATTTCCTAGAAATAATCAAAAGAAAAAACTCATTATATAAATATATGAATAGACACTATAAAAAATATATAAATAATTATCTAACATATACAAATAACTTCACAACAATTAAAAACAAATTTAATTAAATAAACATTTACTTGTAAAACATTTTCCATAGAGTTAAATTTGTATCAAAATATCATTTAATAAAATTCATTTTGAACACATCAAATTGCTTATTTTATTTGAACAATTGAAAGTAACATTTTACATATACATTTTAAATTATATACTTATATATTTATACAATAGGCCTTCTTTTTCATACATTGATAACACCTTGCTTAAAAATGGTTGGATAAACTTCTAATTGCTCCATACTTCAAAATGCATGGTTAAACCCCTTTAATTCCATTTGGAAAGCATGACAAATTACTACTTGTTCCATACTTCAAAACACATGGTTCAACCCCCTTCAATTCCATTTGGAAAGCATGGAAAATTACTTCTAAGAAGTTATCCTAGTATGCCCATTCTTTGAGTCATGGTCTAAGCTTTACTTCCTCCTCTATTTGGTGGAACCGTCTTGTTCAATTGGATAATGCCCCTCTTGCTTTAAACAAACTCCTTAAAAGAAAACATTTCTACAACAAAGGTATCCAAACTTTCAGAGACCTTTGGGATCCAATTGCTTTCAATTGGAAAACATGGCACCAACTCAAGGCTCAATACAAACTACCCCCTTAAGACAAACCTTCTATTCTCCAAATTCAAAGACTTGTCACACTCGAGCTATACTATTTGTTGTCCATCTCTTGCCATGACAATTTTCTCACAGACTGGAAATGGCCTAACAATAGACACCTTTGTGCATTCCCTCTTAAAATTGTCTATAGATAAATCCTGCCTACCATGCCTTTGTTAGCCCATCTTAATTGCAAATGGCATTGTAGACTCAGTCATGCCAAATGGAACAAGTTAAGTGCCCTCATTTGGAAATCCAAAGTTGAAGCCCAAGCTCAGTTAACTAGCTGAAAGATTCTGCATGTTAAAGTTCCCATTGGCAAGCGTCTTTCTTTCCTCTCACCAAAACCATCCAACCCTTTTTGTGTTAAAAAGGAGACTATTAAACACGCTTTTTGGTTTTGTCCCCATGCCCAACATCTATGGAATTATCTTTTTTTTAAATCTCCTTGCGCTTTTTCCTCATTTGGTCTTGGAAAATAGCTCCGTTCAACCTTTCTACGCACTTCAACATCATTTCTCAGACCTTCAGGGATATTATCTTGAAAAAAATTGGAAATTCCATTGTCTTGCTGCCTTCTCCCACACTTTCTATTCCATTCAAATGGAAGCTTTGATCATTTGTGTGAATCTCTCACCCCATTTGCTTCTTCTACAATCCACTCTCCAATCCAAACTAGACTTGTCCATTGTGCTAGGAGAGATAAAAATGCAATTTGATGTGTTTGAAGCCAAAATCTCTGGTGGTGGTGGGGTTTGATGACAATGATTTTTCTAGTGGTGCTAATCTTTGATGGTGCTGACAGTGATGCTGAGTTAAAGACCCTATGGATGGTTTGAGATTTTCTCAAAGCTACTCAGGTGGAGGTGGAAGTTTGGTGCTGCCTAGTTCATTGGAGTCCTTCACAACTTCTAGCTGTGTTTATGATCTTTATTTGCTGCTGTTGTTGTAGCCATTTATCCTTTTTAGTCTACTTCTTGCTATCATTTATGTGCAATAGTTGCTATATATTTTGATTCCTTGTACAATTCTATGGTTGTTTGGTGCCTACACACCATTGTTCTCTCTTGTAGAACTGTACCAATTCAAGAACTTTAGCAGAAGTTTCAAACAGGGACAAGGATATCATAGCAACCAAACATAAACAACCATCTTAAAATAATGTGTATCACAAAACCCAACTATAATATAGAGTAACTACGAAACAACAAGCATACATAAAATAAAGAATTTTAGACAGTATGTGATGTGAGACAAAATCATGACATATTTGAATCATGTTTACTTATTATGTTTGCTGATTCTTTGTAAGTTTCTTTTTATCCAATACAAAAAAAATAAGTAAAAATAAATGGCTCCTAATTTCCCCCCAAAAATTAACGAGCTCCCCCTCGATGGGACCCTAACCTAGGTCCCAATCAAGCACTCTTTTTATTAGCCATAACTTAAGCCGCGTAAGTTAATGACACCAAAGAGAAAAGAGAAATTAAAATAATTTTTATTATCATCACTTTGAGCACTTGTTTCCCGTTTATATTAAACCCTAACTTTATAAAACTAGATCTCGTTTTAGGGTTTTTCTTCTCTTGTGGAAGGCGGAGGAAGCAGCAGCGAGCGAGGAAGACAGGAGAGAAGAAAAATGGTGAAATACAGGGTATGCATATGGTTACCAGTTTTATTTTCGGTTCTGTTTGATATTTCAAAGCTTCTCACAGTACGATCTGTATTTCTTTTACTTCCTCAGTATGAGTTCGCCAGGGTTTTATTTATTGAATCTATGGACAAATTTTTTATTTGGCCCAGTTTTTAAGGTATTCAGCAGTGGGTGACCCTGCCTCCATATTAGTTCTTTCCACACGCTAGCCTCTATTTCACAAAGATCAAGAATGGACGGCTTTGTATTTGGTATTTATTCCTTCAGCTCAATGTTTCAATCCTCTTGGGAACTGGTATTCCTATTTTACCTCATCTGTATTGCTGCTAAAATCCAAAGGCAAGATGTAGTACCTAATGTTACAGGATACATCTGCTCTGATGGCCCATAACCATATGATAAGTATGCTTTTATTTAAACCCCAGCCAACTAAGTACCTTGATCTGGTGAATACCGGTGATTTGTTTGGTGTCAGCAGGTTAAAAATAGTAAATCCAATGGCTTGTCTGGTAGTACCACTTTTCTAACTGAAGGGCAACCTTTGTTTACTCCCATTATATGTGGATGCATGGGAAATTATCGTCAGGACAACACAAGTCACCAGATACCGGCGCAAGGTGCTTTCTATAAGGTTTCGACAAAGCACTTTGAATACTTGACCACATAGAATTTGCAAATACTACTTTAGTAAAAGAACACTTTACTATTGGTATTATGATTACCTTGTCAATTAAGTGTCATTGTCTGTACAAAACCCAAGTTAGTAAAGGGATCAATATGCGGATAACATATGTAGTACAGAAAGCAGATACCCTGGAATCCGTCAGTGAGAATTTTGATGCAATTCTCGAGGATTTGAATTCTCAGAATGGTATGTCTTCAAATTTATAATCTAATACTACACTCCTGGTTCCTGTTTCTGTAGACAATAGCTTAATCTCGTTCTCTTGCACCATTTCGATCTTCAAGCACACATTCAAATCGTCTGTCATGCACTAACTCCACTCTCGACTCATCATTTCTCATATTGTGAGTTTTCTGGCACCTGCTTTTCAACCATTTTTGAATATGTATTTGGTTCTACGAAGGAACAAAAATGGGTTCCTAAAGTTGTTAGTGACATTGATAAAGGTTTATTCGCTGTTCCACGGGGATGTATACCACCATTGGTGCTCAAGACCCTGGGATGGTTGTGGGATGTCAACCTTGTTTGGGGACAACTATGGGACTCTCAGACATCCTCGAGATGTCCAAGGGACTCCTAAGAGTCTCTCAATTGTCCTCGGGACTTCCAGGAAACCCCCATGGCAAGAAAATGAGAAGTCAAATTTAAAAAAAATTAAAAAAAAATTAAAAAATGTTTTTGATTTGTGTGCTACAAACCCTGATCCTAATTTTGTATGGACCCCACCCAAGCCCTAAGCACTCACAAAAAACTTATAAATATCCATCTAACTTATATGGTCCATTTCAAGTCAATGGGTTCCTAAAGTTGTTAGTGACTTTAATAGAGATCAGTTCTCTTCACAAACAAATAAAGTTTCATTTAGTGTTTCGCGGGATGTATCCCACCATTGCTGCTCAAGATCCAGGGATGTTTGTGGGACGTCAACCTTGTTTGGGGACAGCTAGGGGACTCCCAAGAGTCTCAATTGTCATCAGGACTTCCAAGAATCCCTCCCACATGGCAAGAAAATGAAAAGTCAATTTTTTGTAAAAAATTAAAAAATGTTTTCAATTTGTGTGCTACAAACCTTGATCCTAATGGAGTCTCTCAATTGTTATCAGGACTTCCAAGATTCCCTCCCCATGGCAAGAAAATGAAAAGTCAATTTTTTGTAAAAAATTAAAAAATGTTTTCTATTTGTGTGCTACAAACCTTGATCCTAATGGTGTATGGGGCCCCACCCAAGTCCTAAGTACTTACAAAAAGCTTATAAATAGGCATCTAACTTCTATGGCTCATTTCAAATCACTCCTAAGTTTTAGATAGTGAGGATTGTGGTATTGCAAAAAAAGTGATAAAATTGTGAAATGGCATTTTCCATGAAGGTTTGTGTGGTTTTGAAGGCCTTAATTTGCGCTTGATGGCAATGGGTGTAAGGCGTTGCTCCTTGACCCCATTGGGGGCTTTATGCCCAAACCCTTGCAAGGGGCACATGCCCTTGATCCTGCTGGGAGCTTTGCATTCAAATCTCCATCCACTATTGTTAATGTTCTATGCAAGCATTGCAATGTTTTTTATAACTTTATTTAGTAGTTTACTTAGTATTTTAAGGTTTCATTTATAATTCTTAAGACTTATTACTTATACATCTTTTTATAACTAGTTTTTCGAGTTCTACATGTATTTGGATCCCCCTTCCCCCTGCTCCAACATCCCCTAACTTAGCCCCCTCATACCCCCCATCAGGAAACTTCGTGGAACATAGGTTTCATATCCTTTTTATTGTTCAACAGACTCAATTGGAAATTCATTTACTCACTGATATGTATTACAAGTGCTCTATTCTTTCTCAGGCGCCAATATCACTGTTGAATGACATTATTTTCTTTTGAAATTATTTCTAATCTTCCTGTATACTTAGAAATATTGTGTGTTTTGAGACTGAATATGCATATCAACTGAGTGACAAGTCATAGCATCTATCAGTTGAACATGACAGTTATATTCCTTACTAAATCCAAAAGCAATATGTATCTTAATATAAAATTCTATGTGGCCTTTGAATACAATATGATTGTCAAATATTTCATGTCTTTCCATAGTGGAACTTTCTATGCTATCCTCTAATTAACAAATATTTGGCTTTTAACATTTGGTCTAGTTTTTTTGTGTATGCAATTTCTGGTGATGATTATTACCCAATTATACTAGATAATTTATGAATTTATTGTATCTCACCTTTTCTTCTCTTATAGAAGGCCTAATTAGGAAAGGCATGTTCCTATTTCTAGACATGTATTTAGGAACTGTTTATGTTCCATTAATCCCTTATAAATATCTTCTTGGGGATCATAAGAATATGTAAGGGTACACCTAGAATCATACACATATTTGATAGGGAAATGGAATGATACCTGTGTATAGGGGCGAGGAATAAGGGATGGGTATAGTATTAAATGAGATTCCTTTGTTTGTGAAAGATATATTTGGATGAATGCAATTTGATGCGCATTTTTTCACTGAATTTATTCTTTAGAAATGTAAACCGATATTGTAAGCAAATTCTCTCGTTGATTATATTGAGTGAAAGGGTAACTGTGATTTTTCCATGTTTGTCAAATGGAAGGGTTTAGAACTTTGATCTATGCCTTTGTTATTTTGAGAAGGTTAAAGACCCTGATTTGTGCCATATGCCATATGGTATGAAAACATTTTTTCTAATTGGAAATTCTATTTTATAGAGTTCACCCCTTGTAATCACAATCCCTGCATAAATGGTTTATTTATTCATTATATTCATGTTCTGTACAATATTGGATTTGTATCTCAATTTTTTTCTTTTTTTATCTCAGTTTTGTTCAACTTTTTCTATCTCAGTTTTGTGGAGGAAGTTGTTTGGCTTTGATCTTACTCGCCTTAAATGGCAGCCATGAGTTCACCTTTAGAGAACAGTTTCATGCTTTTTTTGTCATGCACACTACACATGTTAAAGACCATTATAAAATTAAAATTACAATTGCACTCTGTGTTTTGTGTGACTTTGTCTGTTTAGACTCCTTTGTTAATGTAAGTCACCCACCTGGCACCCATTCTATTGGCAATATCTGCTTTTCCAGTTGTTTTGTTAATGTAAGTCACCCGCTTGGGACCCATTCTATGGGCAATATCTTCTTTTCCAGTTTTTTTGTTAAATACCATTATAAAATTAAAATTATAATTGCACCCTGTTTCCAAGTCGAGTTCACATTGAATCCTTGTTTTGTGTGACTTTGTCTGTTTAGACTCCTTTGTTAATGTAAGTCACCCGCCTGGCACCCATTCTATGGGCAATATCTTGTTTTCCAGTTTTTTTGATGTGCTTAATGTTATTTATATTGTTGGCTTTTGCAAGCATTGTTTCATTTTCACCAAATTCTGGGATATGGCTGGGAAAAATTTGGCAGTGCTTCTTCTATTGAAAGTAATAATGGCTTTCTTTGCGTTAGTATTTGCACGCTTGTCCATAAGCTACTATCCTTCAAAGTCAATAAGCCTTTAGATTTTAGTTTAATTAGCCCATCGATAACAGATTTTTTTTAGAATTTATAATCTTTGAATTTATTAATTTCTTAATGGAAATTTTCACCTTGATTGAAGCAACTAGAATGGCCTTCAATTGCAGTGTTATTGCTCGGTTCTTTTTTGTGCATTTTTCCCCTTTCATTTCTTTGTTGTTTTTAGTTCCAAAACAAATGTCAGCAACTCATATTGAATGTTGGGCAATTAATATTTCTGACTCTCCTTAGGCACTTAAAGTTGTCTTTTAAGTTATTAATTATAGTGCATTTGTTTTTATCTTTACTTCGCTATAGTATGTTAATGCTTTACACATCAACTAGTTGTAGTAAATTGCAGTTCAGCGAGAACAACTAATTTAGTAACAGAATGTTGTAATGTTGAAGTTTGCTCAATCTGTATTTTAGGTCTTGAAACAGTTTGCCTTGTTTGTGTTTCTGTGGGCAGTTCCATCAGTACCAGGTTGTTGGGCGAGCTCTGCCAACCCCAACTGAAGCAAATCCTAAGATCTACCGGATGAAACTATGGGCCACAAATGATGTGCGTGCTAAGTCCAAGTTCTGGTAAGTAATGGTCCATGGTTACTCTCAGGCAGCAGATTTGTTCCTGAGCATTACATTTGCACATTTCTAACACTGCCAAATTGCAGAAAAAATGCACGATTGAATGAGGCCAGTGTTTAGTTGGAGCATATATTTTCTTTTCAATTTTACCCTTTATGGCCATTGAACTTCAAAGTGGTAGGCAGAATGCATGAATGAAGAGATTAATATTTTAGTTGGGACGTTTTGTTCTCAATTTAACCCTTTTCTTTAAACCTTGTTTTTTTTTTCTTCTTGTCATCTTCAAAATCTGTTTTCTTGTTTTACGCTAATGTTCTTGAATATTGTATTGTGCATGTTAGATAATAATTTGTTCTTTGGTTTGCTATAGGTATTTTCTGAGAAAGCTGAAGAAGGTGAAGAAGAGTAATGGACAGATGCTTGCTATAAATGAGGTACACTTTATTTAAATCAAATGTTGTCAATGCTTTGTCCACATAAATTGACATTTGGCTAAAGCTTTGTATGATCAATTTCTTTTTTGTTCCGTTGTAGATTTATGAGAAGAATCCAACAACAATCAAGAACTATGGTATTTGGCTGCGTTACCAGAGTAGGACTGGTTATCATAACATGTACAAAGAATATCGGGACACCACTTTAAATGGTGCTGTTGAACAGATGTATGATGAGATGGCTTCTCGCCACAGAGTGCGACAACCTTGCATCCAGATTATCAAGACAGCTACTATTCCTGCCAAGCTTTGCAAACGTGAGAATACCAAGCAATTCCATGATCCAGACATCAAATTTCCTTTGGTGTACCGTAAAGTCAGGCCACCAACAAGGAAGTTGAAAACTACCTTTAAGGCATCCAGACCTAACTTATTTATGTAAGAGGGTCATTTGGATGAATGATTGATTTCTAGCTATTTAGCAGAGGAGGTTTTGTCATGTTATTTCGAGATGAAGATTAAACTGCCATCGTATCTCAGGGTTACCTTTACTTTAGGCTGTTTCTGTGAACACGTTTGGGAAATCTTTTATTTCATTGCTGAGGTTCTTAAACAGTTAAAGCAGATACTGTGTGTCATGCTTTTTTTTGTTGCTTTATTAAATTTTATAACTTGGGGTTAAATTTTTGAAGTGTTAGTACTGTTCTGAATCTTATAAGGGGTCTTTTCTTGAGTTATCAAAGTTTGATATGAATTTTGATGATATTTTAAAGATTAGTGTGATATTTCGTGTTAGGCAATATCTGTCAATGTCTGTAACAAGGTGTGTGATCTGATCTAATTGGTTGCTGCTTATTGTTGAATATTCCACCATATTGATGGGTTAGAAAACACGTGGGAGGTGTTCATGGGTAGCATTATGATTTCCAAAGTCATGGTAAAGGCCTTTAAACTACATTTCATATCTCAAGATTTACTGGTTGCTTTTTGAAAAATCATGTTTCTTGCAGAGATTGAGCTGTCTTATCTCTTGTAATCTATAAAATGCAATTTCATATATTTCATGATTAGAACTCGAATTGTATCATCTCTTGTATAAAATGCAACTTATATAACACATATATAACAAATAGTATGCTCCCTTTGTTAACACTGACCAAGAAGATTCTGTTCTGTTTATATAATTAGTCCATTTATGAACTAAATAGTTTTGCTTTGAGACTGTTTTGTTCGTAAATTATATTTTTGCATCATTAGCCTTACATGGATTAAGAGGAAATTTAATCATATCTCAACTCCCCAGCTATATGTCCACCGTGTTTCTCATCTATACGCACATCACAAATGTTAGCGTCAGCAACATTTTCCACAAATGAGATCTCAATAAACATCTATCATCAATAATCTCATCAAGGGTATCTTGGAAACAAGCTAAAGGGTAAAATCGTTATTTTGACATACCCAAATTCAAGTTAAATGTGTGTGGCTTTACATTATTGTTGAAGTAATGTGTGTGGCTGTACTTATTGTTGAAGTGAGCAACCAAGATTTTCAATTTGCAACAACAAATAACTTCCACAAACAATAGAGAGAAGCAACAATGAAAGATGCTATTACATCAAACAAGAATTACAATATGATACAATATGATCAAGATGTGATCAAAACAAGATATGAAGATGCAAAATATGCTAGAGATGCCTTGCTTTGCTTATAAAGGCAAGGTGAGAGATAGGATTAGACAAGATCATGACAAGTGTTTTAATTTTATAACATGAGACAACAAACTCAACTATTTAGGATAATGTAAAATCTAATAAGACAACTAAGATTTCTAAAAGAAAGTTTATATTTAACTAAATTTAACATGTGAATTAATTCCTCTAAATCCCTAGTAAAGAATTAAATAGTAACAAGATGTTCTTCACACCAACACCCACTTTTAAATACAATTTATAAAGGAAAAAAACTAATGCAAGATGGGTTCTAGCAACAAGGCTTGACGAGATGCTTATGTACATAGCGAACTCTCACAAGCGGAGAAAAGGAGAAAAACCCTATGGGAGAAAACTCCTTTCCAAAAGAGAAAAAAAGGAAAAAAATTAAAGGAAGGACATATCAAGACTCTCAAGACAACATCTTTAAGCTGAAACCAAAGGTTTAGTGAAGATGTCAACAACTTACTACTATGTAGGTGAATACTCCAACTTGAGAACACCATTTTGGATGAGTTCTCTGATGAAGTGCATGTGGATCTCAATATGCTCAGTACGTTGAACTCTGCTTGTCACACCAAAGAGTAGTGGGTTGAGTGCAAGGAAATCGAAACTTAGTTATCAACTCACGAAGCCACAAAACCTCTCGAGTAGCAATAATTGCACCTCGATACTCAAACCTTAGTCGATGATAATGTAATAGCAGTTTGTTTCTTGCATGACCATGCAATTGGACTAGAATGAAGGCATAAGTCAAAGTAGAAGTAGACTTTCGATCATTGACATCACCAGTTCAATCTGAGTCAGTGAAGCCCACAATCTTGGACACTCTTGATGTATAATGAATGCCAAAATGAGTAGTGACCTAAATGTATCTCAAGATACATTTGACGGCCTTCCAATGACTCATGAGGCTCTTGAGCAATAGACAAGTCCAACCGTAAAAAAAATATCAAGGTGATTATGTCAATTACAAAAGATTGTTAACCAATTGTCGATACAAGGCAAGATCAATTGTAGGAGTAGTGCAACTAGTAAAGACAATACAACACCTGACTAAAAAGGAGTAGGGGTAGGCTTGCAATTGGTCATGCCAAATCTCTGAAGCAAATCAAGAGCATACTTCTACTGGAAAATCAAGATCCCCTCATAAGTTTGAACCTAAAGACCAAGGAAGTAATGCAAAAGACCAAGATTGGTCATATCAAATCGTTCCATCAATGCTCGCTGAGTACTCTAAATCATGGAAGTGGAACTCCCTGTGAGAATCAAATCATCCACATAGAGCACAAGAATGAAAAGATCCTCTCCATGTCTTTGAGTATACACTGAAGGATCAAAATGTCAACGAGTGTAGTTGAAAGCAAGCAAGAAACTATCCATCTCATACCAAGCCCAAGGGGCTTGTTTGAGACCATATAATGAATGTCAAAGTATGCAAACAAACGAAGAGTCTGCACAAAACTTGGTGGCTTCTCCATATACATCTCTTCATGAAGATTCCCATGTAAGAAAGCACTTTTCAAATCCATTTGATATACTGACCATCCCCGTAATGCAGCTATAGCAAGGACAAGGCGAATAGAATCCATCTTGGCAACAAGAGCGAAGGTCTAAGAATAGTCAATTCCTTCAACCTAAGAAAACCCCTTTGCAACAAGATGAGCCTTGTACTCGTCAATGGAACCATCTGTTGCATATTTGGTATGATACCACTTGCACCAAACCAACTTCCTTTAGGAAGAGGTACAAGTTTCCAAGTATGATTCTTCATCAAAGAAGAATACTCATCAGCCATAGCACTATCCCACTTAGGAATGCCTGAGGCATCTGAAAACTTCTGAGGATCATCCAAAATGGCATGACTCAAAAGATTGATACCTAAAGTCTAAGAATGAGTGCGATGAGTGTCTATGGGATCACCAACAAGAGGACCAACCTCCTCAAGAGTAACACGAGCCCATCGTGGCCTAGTGGGTGGAATAGGAGGAGATGGATCAAGACCATCATCAAAATCTTCCTCAAGAAGCAAAACATCCTCAATTGAAGAAGATTGAGTAGGTTGTGATGAAAAAGTCAAAGGAGGATCCATCTATGTGAAACTGAAGAAATTGAACATCACGATGAAAATGAACCTCTCGTGTGTTAGGATCAAACAATCTGTATGCCTTCACATCCTCACAATAGCCAACAAAAATGAATCGCTGACTCTTCTCCATTGATTAACACCGACCATACAGAATGAATGCTCAAGCCTCACTATTGAAAACTTTGAAGGATACATTAGGCTTGTGGTGAGACTAAGCCTCCTCAAGAGTCATATTCCACATTGCCTTGTGAGGCATACGGTTCTGAATATAATTGACATAATTGACAATTTCGACCCAAAATGTTGGAGCCATAGACCTAGATTGAATCATACAACCGGCCATCTGCCGTAGAGTCCCGTTCTTTCTCTCCACCACACCATTCTTTTGAGTGTAAGGAATTGTGTGCTGATGAAGAATACCATGCTCATTACGAAAATCCTAAAATGCTTGATTGACATACTCCCCCCATTATGTGTGTATCTATCAAAGAGAAAAGCCTGACTACTCCACAAATGTTTTTAAGGTCTTGAAGATGGTGAGAACCTCACTCTTGAGCTTTGAAAAATAGACCCATGTGTCTTGGGAAAAATCATCTATGAAAGTAAGCACATACTAGCCCCTGAAAAAGGAGTTGGGAATGATGTGAGATCACTTTGACCAACTCAAGGGGTGTGGTTGCATGAGTAGCTTGACCCTTAGGAAAAGGATCTTGATGTTGTTTGCCAATAACACAACCTTGACAAACTTCATCAGTGCAAGAGATCTTAGGAAGACCAACCACTAAGTTATGTGTGTCCATCTGTTGAAGATATCTATAGTTCAAGTGCCCAAATCTTTCATGCCAAAGCTTGCTCATTGAGTTAGCATGAGCAATAAAACATGAACCCGATGAAGACTCAGAGCCATCAAACCAATACAAATGGTTCTCATGATCAACTATCCCTATAGCAACAACCTTTTTAGGAGCCTGCAACTGTCGAATAGTCACATTTTGTGGAGTAAACTCAATAGTCTTTCCATTTCCAGATTGACAAATTTGATATATGGAAAGTAGATTCGTTGAAATATTAGGAACAAGAACATCCTCAATGCAACCATCTAGCATCTGAACGAAGCTTGTCCCCAAAACTGGAATTTGTGAAGAGCTCCCAACTGCAATTTGAGAAGTAGAAGTATGAGCAATGGAATTAAGAAGATCACGTGAATTGCTCATGTGATGTGAAACACCCGAATCAAGAATCCAACTATCAAAAGATGTATGAATGACACGTGCTGAAAGAGCTTGCCCTTTGCCAATGGAAGAAGACTTAGGCATTGAAATATTATGTTTCCTCATAGCTTCCTCCAAGACCTCTAGTCTCTCGAAACAACGAGACTCGTCATGCCTAGTTTTTCCACAAAATGAACAAGGATCTCCTTTCTTTTTCTTGTACTTGGAAGAATAATCTCCAAAGGAAGAATAAGAAGGAGATGGAGTGGACTTTTGATTGTTCTTCTGCTTCAGTTTGGAGGGAGACTCACTACCTGAAGATGATTTTGTCTTGGGCTTCTTCTTATTCTTTCCTTTACCCTTAGAAGATTGACCCATTAGAGCATGATTCTTAGAACAAGGTAGTGCATCCAACTGAACCAACTTGGCCTGTTCCTTTGTAAGACGCTCACAAACAGCTCAAAAGAAGGCATTTTATAATATTTCCCCATGGCATCCATAGTAGAATAGAAAGTAGAAGAGAACACTTGATAAGGGTCTCGTAACTTAGACATAATCAAGAAGATACATTCATCATTAGATTTATCATGCCCATGCCATTTTAATTGTGACAAAATCAGTTTGAACTCTGTAAGAAAATTTTGAAGAGAAGGAAATGCATATGGGGAGAGTGATTGTAGACCTGCTTGAAGCTGCAAGATTTTGAACTGATTGACTTTACCATACAATTCTTCAAGTTTTTCCCAAACATTCTTAGGTGTTTTACACTCCGTAATATGAAACAAGTTATCAGATATATGTAGGCCAATGAGCTCTTTTGCTTCATCCATTTTACATCTATAGGTAAATTTTTCATATTCCCTTGTGAAATCAGGTTGTTGTGCATCTAACATTGACCATAAACCCTTAGATTGTAATAATTGAGTCATTTTTAGCTTCCATGTATGATAATTGTGTGGAGTGGTTCAATTTACCTTAGATTTGCCATGTTGGACTAAAGAACACCAAGAGAAAAAAAACAATGTGGCACTTAAATTATGATTTCACCCCCAGAATGTATTAAAACTTAATTTGCAACACCCCAACAAATTACAATGAAGAAATTTTGCAATTTGTACAAGTGACAAGCTCAAATCAACTATTTATAATACATGGTGATTTTTACAATTTAAAAAAAAATGCTTATCAAAATTGAAAATAGAGGCTACAAACAGATTCCTTGTTATTTTATGAGCAATTTTAAAAAAAAGTTTGCCAAATCTCAACTTTGTATGCAAAAGTTATGCCAGTTACAAGTAATAAATGCAAATGTACCTTTAGGCTGAAAAAATAGGCAAAAAATGGAAAAATATGCAAAAATCACCTACACCATTGTGAAGTTCATCAAACCACCTTTCCGATGATATCTCATTTGCAAAAATCTGACACCCTAGCGAAAAGTTGTACAAAATTGAAAAAATGGCCTATTTTAGGCACTTTGAAGGCTAATTGGGGGAAAAAATGAGCCGTGGTGGCTCTCCAAGTGGCGGTGGCCACTGGGCGGCAAAATGGGTGGCGGTGTGCAAATTTTTGTTGCAGTTTAGAAAATCCTGATTGCGGTTAAGATAATTGCTAATGGTTAAAGGCAGTAGTTGACAGTTTGAGCGGTGGTTTAAAGCCGTTGCTGTTGGCGGCTAAGGAGCCAACCGCTGGTGGTTAGAAAATGTTTGTAGCGACCGACCAAACAAAAACGCTGGTGGGAGTTTTAAAAGGCCAACGATAAGAAGTTGATTGACGACAGACAAATAGTGAATGCCGGGACAAATAGTGTGCCATGTTGGTGATGTGACAAGGGGGCTGACAATGTTTGAAGTTGGCGTACTACTACAGGTATGACCTACAAATACAATAAATCCCCCAAAATATTTTCATAGACAATATTTAAAAAACCCCAACAAATATAATATATTTAGCCCAAAATATTTTGTTAAAAACCTTTAGCTTGCAGAAAAGTATTAAATATATATATTTTGAAATTTTTTCACATACAAACCAAATAGGGTGATTGCGGGGTGGCCATACGGTTGCTTTGCTAAATTTTTTTAGCCCCAAAAACAACTTTAGCCAAATATAGGCAGATTATATATCAAAATTCATGGAATTGACCACTCGGACGTAATGTAAGGTTATTTTTGCCAAAATGCTCCTGTAAAAAGATGTTTCCCAGATCCAAGCTTCAAACCCTTGTTTTTCAAAGTTGAAAATGGTGACCAAATTGAGTGAAATGAAAGCCAAATTTGAATTTCTTGAGCATTTTGGACGCAATGGGATAACCAAAATATTGCCACTATAGCCAAAAGTGCTGCAATCACTAGATCTCACCAAAAAACATACATACAATATAGGAATAATAAATCTTTGCAAACCCTTTTTGATTCTCAAGATTATATTGAAACGTAAGAGAAGAGCATACGAGAATTTACAAGATCATAAAAGAAACTCAAATCACAATAGAAAAATTTATGGTAGAAACTCTCTAATAAAAAAGGGGCTTGCTAGATTCAAAGCTTTGATACCATGTTGAAGTGAGCAACCAAGATCTTCAATCTGCAACACCAAATAACCTCCACAAGCAATAGAGAGTAGCAACAATGAAAGATGCTATTACACCAAACAAGAATTACAATATGATACAATGTGATCAAGATGTGATCAAGATGTGATCAAGATGTGATCAAGATGATATCAAGATGCAAAATATGTTAGAGATGCCTTGCTTATAAAGGCAATGTGAGAGATAAGATTAGACAAGATTATGACAAGTGTCTTATTCCTATCACACGGGACAACTAACTCACAACTACCTAGGATAATATAAAATCTAGATAAGACAACTAAGACTTATGGAAGAAATCTTATATCCTAAGTAAACTTAACATGTGAACTAAATCCCCTAAGTCCCTAGTAAAGAATTAACTAGGTACATAACTTTATTCACAACAACACTTACACTAGTGGAGGGATTTCTTTAATCTCATATTCTTATGACATCTTCACCAAATCAATTGAAACATCATAGGTATCAACACCTTTGCTTTACATGAAGCCCCTGTTGCAAGAGGAAGATAGGGATTGCATAATCATTCAAGTATTTATCATATGGGGAAAGGTGTGTTTTGGTTGGTTATTGTTAACAATAATTAGATCAAATTAGGTTCGAGGCGAAGAAATGATGGTATTAAAGTTTTTATGGTTAATAATTACAAATCAATTGATACTATATTCCTTGCTCATGGGCTGGTCCACTACACAATCATGAAAGGGTGGCTATTCTTGGTTTTTTTCTTATAAACATTGATGTCAAAGGATCAAAATAATATGAGACAATTTCCATTACACTTTTTCAACAAGGCGAGCGACCTTTGGGTCAAACAACTGTAAATTGTTCAATAATTAATTTGATGAAACTTGTAATATATATGTAATTAGGAGCAAGGTTGAGATCATAAAATACTTCACTCTCCATGGTAAAGGGGAATAGTCAATGGGTTCTCCCTCAAAGATGATTTTCAAAAGTAGTTTTAAATACAATGTCTTTCTGGCAATCCTATTGCAATTGAATATTGAAAATGATTCGAATGATTTAAATAGCTTATCATTGTTATCAAGATTTTAATGAAGCATCTAGAAATACTATCTTCAAGGAATGAAAAAAATAAAATGCATAGGGTAAACATTTAAGAACGAGAATTCCTTTCATAATTTCAACATTTTTAAGTTATTCATTGAACATAATTTTTTAAAAAGATATGGTAAAAGAAATAAGTATAGTCGATGTAAACATTTAATAACAATTGCTTTGTAAGGAATTCATTTAATAATTTCTCTTTATTTTTAGGTTATTCATTACACACAATTGTTCTAAGATACAATGCAAAAAGAAAAAAATATCCTCAATTGAAATGTTTGAGCTATTGTTTTGTAAAAAAAATCATATCTTAATTTCTTTTATTTTTTAAATTATTCATCAAATACACAATTGCTCTAAAATATATAATGCAAAAATAAATAAATATGCTGAATGGAAATATTTAAGAACAATTACTGTATAAGGAATTCATTTCATAATTTTTTATTTTTAGGTTATTCATCAAATACATAATTGTAATTCAGTTTTAAATTGTTGAAAATAAAACAAATTCGAAGTATGTACCTTTTATTTTTTCACTTAATAAACACATAAATATATTTCAAATTTCAATAACTTGTCTCAACGATATAATATGGTGTAATACAAGTGCAGATTCAAATTAAAATATGACACTTTAACTTGGAAATTACATGTGTGACTACGATATTCATCTAAAATAAATCAACTTTAAGTTGGGATGGAGGGAAGGAGGGATTTCTATGTTATAACTCCTACATCTCGACATAAAGAATTAACCATTTCTTTTTGTTATTTGGAAGGTTAGTTGAGATGAAAGTTGAAATCATACACCACCTTATATTTATATGTAATTGTTTTAAAAGAAAATTAGATGTATTTAATGGTGTAAAATTTTATTTTTTCCTTCATTTATCGGTTTTATTTTGTCTTGTGTAGTTTAATCTTGCTTAGGTGGCAACTTGCTTAGTTAGCAAGAGATAGAGAAGTAGTGATCTATGAAAGGTTGTTGAGAAATTTGAACAAGCCTTTTCCCTTCAAAATTGGGAATTCGGTTTGCTTATTTCTCCTATATATTCCCTCAATTCTTGATGGAATATTATCATTTTTGCTTGCAATTTGTGTGATATTGTAATTTCTATTTCATCTAGATTTCTTGGATCCATTTAAATGGTATCAAAGGCTATCTAGTACGAATGGTATTTTGTTTACATTCAGTGCAAAATTTTCACTAGTGCAATGCTATGTGAGGTCATAGATTTGTGTGAGATTGTGTATCTTTGACAATCGATACTCCAATGAGGTTGGAAAGGTGCAAATATTGGCATTATTTGTGCGAATTTTAAAATTTATTTAACTTTTGATTGGCAAATTTGGGTGCCATTTTTTAAAGATAATTAATTTTGTTAGCCCAATCCATTGGAATGTTGGTATATTGTTATCATTGATGTCAAAAGGGGATCAAGTGTAAGATGGAACTAATCCTGTATGAAGGGAGTGCTGGCATTGACATTAAAAGGTTGTCATTAATGTCTAAGAAAGATATGGCATATTGTGGATTTGGTTCTGGAAGTTGGAGTATGCTGCAAATGTTCCTTAGAATGTTGCATTGCTGTCATGCAACTTTGTCATGATGTTGCAGTGAATTCTTCTAGTGTTCAAAAGTTAAATTTAAGTCCAAATTCAATGTGGGTTTTCTGAGAGTATCTTAGAAATGTGTTCTGCAAGTCCAAAGGGCGAAGAATGAGCTCAAAAAAGAATTATTTGTGTCCTCAGACAAAATTAGGGTTTTGTAACTTTAAACCCTAGTGTTTGCAGTCATGACGCCTTAACAGTCCTTTAATTTTATTGTTGACTACTTATTGAAGGTTGCAGGTCACTTAAGTCACAAAATTATGCCTTTAAGTTCATTCGATGACTGACCCCATTACCTAGTCATCCGGTTGATGTCGTTGGTATGTTCCTTTAGAGATCCAACGGTGCACATCCAAAGCTAGATGATCCAACGACTATCGCTAAAATATCATGCATCACAAATTTAAGCACTTAGAAGTTGGCTTGAAGTTCAACAATGAGCAATGGAGGTAAATCAATGACTGTGATCAAGTTGATTGGATGATGCCCACTAGCCCGTTGTGTTTGTGGTGGGTCCCGGTTAGGCCTCATGAGGAAGCGGGGATTTGTTGAGACCAAATAGGTGTTGATTGAATGATGCACAACGATGGAGGACAGAGCCTTGGTGGGTCCAACAACACGTGGCATCATATCACCCCATCGCTTCACATCGTTGTTGTGAAGCAAAGTGTTTGGAGAATTGAACGATGGGTGATGTTAGTGGAAAGTGACGTCAGCATGTACAGGTGTCCGAATGTTATTGCATCGCTAGGTGTTAGTGCATCACACTTACATATCCTTGAGACAAAATTTTTTCAGTGATGAGCAATGAGTGTTAACTGTCAGTGGAGTATGGTGTCAGAGGAGGAGACATGGCATTAGCCCACCAACTCATGGAGATTTAGTGGGCCCATTCTCAGTGCTAGCGAGATAGCGAGGGATGACATAGATTGACTGGTGGCTGATCCAATAGTGATCACTGTGTCTTGGTACATTGCATAAATGAATGATGGTGCTGAAAAAAAATCAACAATATGTGATGGATTTGGTTCTTGAGGGAAAGAAATCTATGGTGCAGGTTTAAAAGGTGTGCAATCGGATGGTGATCGCTGAACATATTCACATCACAGAAATGAAGGAAAAAGTCATAAGTAATATTGCGATGCATGATGATTATGAAGCAAAGATCAATGGAGGAGGTCTAAAAACCGTTTATCAGATGGTCATGTTTTAAAGATGCGACGATGGACGTTAGATAGTAGATCATGGTGCGAATGCATGAGATCAACAGTTCAAATTTAAAAGTGAAGATGAATTATGACTAAGTCTGTGTAAATAGGGTCTCACTTGTAGACTGACACAAAGGTGAAAATTAAATGTTCTACCTGCATTAATGATAGTTGCAATGAGATTTGATGCATAGAGCGACGACACAGATGGCTACAGAAGCAAGGATCGAGATCAAATCGAATGATCAGAAGGATGCATTAATTGCATATCCGGTCCTAGGGTTTGATAGAGAGAATGAAGGAAAATTCTCTGCACCAAAATTCAAAGTTGTGCAACTCAATATAGAAGTATGGTAGTGTAGAAGATATCCTGAACCCTAACAGAAGATCTGAAGGTGGTGGAGAATCTTGAGGAAATCATCATCGATTAGCTCTACACAAAACACATGAGAATATTGTCTAAAGATGAGTAACTAAGTGAAGAGTGAAGAGAAGAGAAGAGAGTGCAGTGTAGAAGTGATTCTAAGCTCTAGAGGCGAACAAAGAATACACAAAAAAGAGAGGGAGAGCTACAAAAGATGTATGGTGGTGCATTGAGGCAGACTGAGAATGCACTAAAGAAGAAGGAGAAGAATAGTTGCAAACTAGTGGAGTGCAGAGCATAGAAGAGAGTTGCTGTGGTAGCAACATATAGTTGAGTAGTTGCAGAGTAAGTTGTAACATTGATTTGATTTCCTTAGGAACAAATTGTAATAATCTTTTATCTTGTAAATCTGATATGTTAGTGCCATCAGATGACTGAGTTGGTGCTCAGTTCAAGGGATTGGTGTCTCCTTAGGGTTGGTTCCCTTAAAAGTTGTAACAAAAGACTCCATTGTGAGGCTAGATTAGGACAATAGCTCCAAGCAACATTTTCTCATCATGGTTTTTCCCATCCCGGGTTTTCCATGTATACTTGTTGTTATGTGTTGATACTTTGTGTGCATGTGTTTGTTATATCTTTTATGTTTTAATTTGCACATCTAGATTTAAGAGTTGTGTCTGCACTTAGGATAAGAAGGCTCAAATTTTAGTATCTACTAATTCACCCCCCCTCTCAATAGATTGTTGTGTTCCAACATGGAAACAATTCCGCACTAAAATTATAAAGTGCCATTTTTCATTCCAATTGGACTTTCCTATGCACAAAATCTATGAAGTGCTAAAATTTGGGTGAGTGGGTGGGGAAGGTTGGGGGGTCTCTACTACTGAATCAAGGGGGGTGTGTTCTTGTATTGTGTACACTTCCTTCTACATTTTCATTTCCACACTTCTATTTTGGTTGCAAGAAATTAACTTAAGCATGGATGCAAATCTACAAATTCATCCTTTAACTCCATTTAATTACCATCAATGGAAAACTAAAGTTCAACTTGTATTAAAGAACAAGGGGTTATATAGATTGACAATGGGGATTGAAAAAAAACCTTTTGATGAGAGTGCTAAAGTTAAGTGATTAAACAAGCACGATCAAGATTTTGGTTTCTTGTATCTAATTGTGTCTCTAAAAATTTTCATAGAAGCTTTAATTACTCCTAATAAAGTTTGGATAGCTCTAGAAAAACTCTTTGGAAAGCAAGATGAGATGAGAATCCATGACTTGGAGAATGAGCTTATTAGTTTGAGCCCTAGTTCTTATGACACCTTAAAAGATTTATTTACCATATTTAAATCACTAAGGTTGTAGCTTAAGGAGTGTGGAATAGAGAGAAAAATGACTAGTTAGTTCTTTCTATTCTCTCTAAACTAAGTCTTAACTACTTTCTACTCCACCAAGAGCACTATGGGTACAAATTGGAAAATGCCCTCCTTAGATGAATTTATTTCCAGCCTAACTAGGGAGAAAGATAAGTTAATTTAGATGGGGACATTAAAGTCTACAAAAGCTCAAGCCTTCATTGAGAGAATTGAAACAAGCTTCAAACCAAGGGAAGAAACAATCATACAAAAATACAAGGAGATGAAGAAAGAAAAAAAATACAAGTCTTCCAAACCTAACACTCAAAACTCTTCAAATCAAGGGAAAATTGAGAAAGAAAAAGTTTTGTGCTTACTATAAGAAAACTAGACATGATGAGCAAAAGTGCATGAGAAGAAATGAATTTTCTGCCTATCAACTTCAAAAGAATAACCTTAAGGGCGCTTGAAATTCCGTCGAGCCCAGGAATAAGCTAGAAAGACTGCCAAGCACATGAAAATATAAAGGGGAAAGGGATAGGATTTGGTAGAAGTTTAAGCTGTCCCATACAGTTATGAATCGATGCTGCCCCTACCACATGGGAGTTCAAAATGCAGTTGAGTTGTTGGTACATGCATTTCTTGGGCACAAGCGTTCCAATGGCTAATAAATGACATAGGGTGTGAGGACCTTTTAGTATGAGGGGTTAGAATGTCTGAAATGTGGGATTTGTTTCCAATCAAGATGCAAAGTGTTAGTCCAACTTCAGCACACGCTAGCCTCATTAACACTCTGGCCAGATGCAGGAAGGGAGAAGGAATATGAGAAGTGAATTGTTTTGGAGATGATTGTTCGCTGCCGGCTTAAAATTTTGCATTTTATCAAAGAGGGACTAAGATTTTGCTCTCCTCTATTTGATTTGAATTTCAGGGAAACACGAAGGTTGTGGTTGAGAGGCAGCTGGAAGAAAGAAGTGAAAAACAAACACATGGGTTGCAACAGTTTAATAAAACATTATATGTAAAATGTAGCAAAACGCTCAAACATGGTGTGAAATATTATAATATAGAATGAAGGTAACAACAATGGGTAGCTTATTATTTAAAGATTCTATTATTCCATCATTACAGTGACAAATTAAATAAAGGTGATACTAAGTAATTAGAGAACCAAAGGGAATAGCCCAAAAGGCCTAGAGTGTTTGCTTGAGATCGAGCATTAACAAGATTGAATGCGTCAGGCCTGGTGCAACTGAGGTTGGTAGGATCGAAGAAGGGTGGTAAAGTACTGTAGTCATTGCTGAGAGATATAAAGAGAACAAACTAACACACCATCCACCCTGTTATAAATATTTTCCAAGAAAATTCATCCAAAATCCCCCATGAAATCAGTGATTTGGGTATGGGATCCATAAGAAGGGACAATTAGCAACAATGAATGGGCATGGGCACCATGAAATCCACTTGGAGAAGTCAAAATAGAGCATTAAAGTTGTCCTTGAAGCCCTAAAATTAGATTTGGTAGCTGGGGATTTTTTGCACATTAATGGCGTTGTTGAGCAAAAATGCACCAATGTATGGATTGTCGGGCTTGAAAAAATGCCTTTGAAAGCATTTGAATTAAATGGTGTTGAGCCCTGAAAGTGTGTTTTTCGAACATCGGCAATCAGGCGGTCAAAGGTCAGGAGTCGAGCCTACAATGTGCTTCATGTTGGGAAGAAGGAAAGAAGAAAGCACAAAGAAGAAAGGAAACATTGGGGGTAAGAGTGAAAGCTTACCTTTGAAAATCAGAGGTAAGAGAAGCATTACCCCCGAAGCTCAAAGTATTTGAAACTTAGTTGAATTCTGAAAGAAACCATCGGAGAGACAATTGAAAATCGATGAGACCAAAGGAATGGTCCCTTTGACATAGTGAAGTCCGCATGATAGCTGGTGTAAAAGAACAAGGTTGGCATGTCATCGAGGAGATATAGGAATATTAGAGCGACCAAAGAAGAAGTCCCTTCAAAATTTTGAAGGAAACTCATCAAAGAGACAAAAGAATATTGGAGAGACCGAAGAAGAAGTCTCTTCGATATTTCGAATAAGTTTAGGCGATGACTGAAAGTCAAAAAAACCACTTTTGGGAATTAGAGGGAAGACTTACCTCTCACCTCCGAAGGTAAGAGGTAAGGTGCAAGAGTGAAGGATGACACCTAAAGGCTAGTAGGAGAAAGGAGAAAATGGAAGAGGAGAGGGACTGGTAAGGGGTAAAGGGTAAGGCCGAAGGCCAACACCTAAAACACTTAGAAGAAAAAAAGGGAAGGAAGAGAAGAAAGGGAAAGAGTGAGGGAGAAAGCATGCAAGGTAAGAAAGTAAGCTCAAGCCTGAAAACCCAAAAATCTGTGACTTAGCTAATTTTAGGAACCTTCAAGGAGAAAACATGTAAGATGACCCATGGGGGATCTCTCAAAGTGGTTATCAATGATAGGTCATCTAAGGGGGGCATGAAATGTCAACAATTATCTTCCTTAGAGCCTTCTAGCATGTCTGCTATCACCTTGGATGATGATACTCTAGCTTTAGTTGTAGGGAGAGGGTTTGTTGAAGTTGAAGGAGGAACATTCACAAATATTTGCATCTCTTCACTTTCAAGTAATCTCCTATCAATGTATCAAATAAGTTTCATAGGGAAAGACATGAGAGTCATTTTTTATCTAGATATAATTGAGATCAAAGAGTTGGAAAACAATGATTCAGTGGCTATGGGGAGGGTAGATCACCATTCTAGGCTATATGCCTTTCTCACATTTTGCTTAAGATGTTTCTCCCAAATCCATGCTAACTCATTCAAATGAGATTAGAAAATTATGGCATGAACGGTTTGGCCACCTTAACTACCATTATCTTGAGTAACTTAATCAACAAGACAAGGTCATGGGATTGAGGAGAGTCACATTCTCTAAGGATCTTTCTAAGGCTTGTACCCTTGGTAAGCATCTTGAAGACAAAATTGATAAAGACAAATCCTAGAGGGAAACAAAATATTTGGAGTTATTTCACAGTGATGTATCATGGGATTTTCCCATCCATCCTTTACTAAGGAAAGATATGTTCTCACCTTCATAGATAAATTTTTTAGATATACATGGGTTTACTTTCTTAGGCAAAATATGAAGTCTTTGACAAGTTTTGATATTTCAAGGTACTAGTTGAGAAAAAATTAGGGAATGCCATCAAAATTATTCAAACTGATAAAGGGGAGAATATATCAACATTAATTTTGAATAGTTTTTCACAATAGAGGTGATAAACATGCAAAGGAAAGTTCCTTATACTCCCCAATAAAGTGGTGTGGTAGAATGTAAGAACAAATTCTTGAAAGAGATGCCTAACTATATGATACACTCCAAGGGTCTTACACCACATTATTGGGAAAAATAAATCAAGTGTGCTTGTTACATACAAAACAAAGTTCCTCATAAAGCTTTGAAGGGTATCACTCCCTTTAAAGCATGGATAGGAAGGAAACCTTCAATTGAGCACTTCAAGGTCTTTGGATCTCTAGCTATGGCATAAATACCTCAACAACATTGCAAGGCTATGGATCCTCAATCCAAACCTTACATATTTTTAGGTTACCTAAATAGTGTAAAAAGCTATCACCTACTCCACCCAACCACATGTGAATTTTTCATTGAGAAAAGTATTAACTTTTAGGAGGGTCCTATTGACTCTACACTTGAAATTTCTCCTTATATTATGAATTCACTTGATGATTCTTCTTTTGAAGACTCTGATTTTTTGAACAAGACAATGGAGAGGTTGGGTGAATTAGTTATCACATATTTAAACCTTAATTCATTCACCGGAACTAATCCTTAACACTGCTTAAATGATTAAACATTAAATGCAAGTGTATAAATTGAAACCATCACATAAACACAACACTAGATTTACGTAGAAAACCCAATAAGGTAAAAATCATGGTGAGGATTAACTAACAATATAGAAAATATCAAAACCAATTATAAAAGGTTAACTGTCTGAGAAACAAGGCTCACTGCCAAAACAAGGACTCACTGTCTAGATCAAGACTCACTGTCCAACAGGGCTAGCAACTCAGAGTGATCACTGCCACAAAGATACAAAGAAGATAGAAGAGATAAATTACAAAGAGAAGATAATCTCAATGCAATGGAGAAATCCACCACAAATTTCTAAACCACTTGCAGACATGCATGACTGATAGAGTACACCTTCTACTCACTGCATCTAGAAACTCAACATTTAGGCTTCACACTGATATACTACACTCACATCACACACACTCATTGATTAGCATCAATATTGCATCTATCTGCTCTATTTATTTGCACTTATCTCTTTTCTCTTGCTTTCCTCATTTCACCACTAACTCATATTGTATTTATACCATCTTCAAATTTGAAACTTATCCAAAGTTGACCATCCAACATTAAATTAAAATTAGGTTGGTACAAAAACATCATAGGGTGGAATTAGAATGAGGGAGACCCAAACACACACTTGATAAGGACCCAAATAGATCCAACATGCATATAGTATTCAACACAAGGTCGGTCAAACTAGTGTAAAACACATAGACCAATTAAGCACAAACCTTCTAGATATTGAAATTATCTTCAATACAATAAAAAAAACTCAAATCTAGAACCACAAGTCATAAGACTTTACCAAAGAGGAATTCAGACCAACAACATTTATCCTGGACCTCAACCAAAAGCACAAAAAGCCACAGTTCACAACTGGTGAACATAACTCACATTGTACAATCAATCAACAACCAAAATTCTAGATCTAACAACTTCCAAAACTCATGATCAACATATCTGAACTACACAAGCATAGGAGAAAATCCTAGAGCAAATCCCAGAGCAACTAATGAACACCTACAATATTTCTTCAATACAATTTTCTCAATATCCTTGGCATATACAACCAATAACCTGGAACCATGACATTAATGATAACAACAACTAGTTGATAACCAATTGACCAGTTGACATCAACGAAAACACCTTCATCTTTTTCATTTTTGCAACAATCTCCCCCTTTGTAATTGATGGCAACACATGATGTGAAAAACCATCAAAGCCAATATACTAGCTTTGAATACACTTCTCAATATTTTTCTTTCTGTTTCTCCCCCTTAGTAGATAGTTTTTTATATTCTTCCTCTCTTTTTGTTTGTTTTCTTCTTTTTTTCACATTCTTCCTCTCTTGGTTTGTTTTCTCATTTTTTCATATTCTTCCTCTCCCCCTTTGACATCAATGGCAAAGGAAAAATATATTTTACATTGATTTCCTCTTTAACATTAAAAACAAAATACTCACAATGACAACACCTGACACTTCCTGCTCCCCCTGAGAGGTAGCCACCAAAACATCAGTCCAAAATAAAGATAGATCCATAGATCCACTGGAATGATGCATCTCCATATGCGTCTAGTTCAAGAAAGGAGGTGCAATGACCCATAACTTCTCTCAGAGATAATCAAAAGAATCTTTAGGAAGAGCCTTCATAAATATATCAACAGTTTTATCCTTCATCAGAACATTTTCAAGTTTTACTTCATTCTCCATGACCTCTCTCAAGAAATGATACTTGATAGATATATGCTTTGTCCTTGAGTGCATCAGTGGATTCTTTGAAATGTTAATTACACTTTTATTATCACATAATATAGAAATAGGATCATCATACACCACTGTGAAATCTATCAACATCCGTTTCATCCATAGAACGTGTACAATAAGATGCAATAACAATATACTTAGCTTCAACAGTAGACAAGGAGACTAAATATTGATTTTTACTCAACCATGCCACCAATCTGCAACTAAGAAAGAATGCACCACCACTTGTACTCTTTCTGTTATCTACACATCAAACAAATTTGCATCTGTATAGGCACTTAGTGTAAAGTTAGTATCTCTAGGATACCATAACCCATAATCCAGAGTGCCATTTAAATATCTGAATATTAATTTAATAGCAACAACATGTGTCTCCTTAGGATCTTCTTGAAATATAGCCACAAGATAGACAACAATCATAATATCTGGTCTAGTAGTATTCAAATACAATAGTCCACCAATCATAGATCTATACTTGATCTGATCAACCTTAGGTGAATCATCATCTTTACCTAGTTTGCAACTAGTCACCATAGGAGTACATACCAGTTTGGAACCATCCATCCCAAACTTCTTCAACATCTCTTTCACATACTTAGATTGTGAAATAGAAATTCCTTTCTCTATTTGATTAAGAAAGAAATTCATCTCTCCAAACATAGATATTTCAAATTCTTTCAGCATCTCTTCCACAAAAATCTTACACATGTTTTCATTTCCTCCAAAAATAAAGTCATCAACATATACAACTACAATTGAGATTTTGTCATTTTCAATCTTAAAATAAAGATTACTATTTTCCGTACCTTTGTTGAAACCTTTCTGAATCAAATACCTGTTTAACCTCGCATACCAAGCCATAGGAGCTTGCTTCAATCCATATAAGGCTTTCTTCAATATTCACACCATATCTGGTTGATTTGATAACTGAAATCCTTCTAGTTGTTCCATGAAGACCTCTTCTTCTAGCTCACCATTCAAAAATGTAGACTTGACATCCATCTGATAGGCCTTGAAGTCTTTATGAGAAAAAAATGATAAGAACATCCTTCTAGCTTCCATTCTTGCTACCGGAGCAAAATTTTCCAAAAAATCTATGCCTTCTACTTGTGGGTAACCTTTACACACAAGCCTTGCTTTGTTTCTAACCACTTCTCCATTCTCATTCAAATTATTTTTGAATACCCACTTTGATCCAATAATTTTTTTATTTGCCGGTCTTGGGACCAATTCCCAAGTTTGATTCTTCTCAATCTCCATAAGTTCTTTCATGGCTTCCATCCAATGTTCATATTTACATGCTTCACTTACAATATTCGATTCAATCTCAGAAAATAAACATAGATTTACTTCAACAACAACTCTGCTTCTAGTCAATACTCCTTTAGTCTTATCTCCAGTAATATGATTTTCTAAATGATTCTTCTGAACATATCTAGGTGTCTTAGGTGACACCACCAAAGCTTCTTCTTATCTTTCATTTTGTTCATTCTACTTCTCTTGCTCATCTTTTTCCTATTCTTCCACAATCTTTTCAATTCTTAAACAATCAGGTTCATCAGATACATATCCATCAATATCAATTGAATTATTCATTGTTTCATCAACCTTGATATTTGCACTTTCTACAATATTTCTTAGTCTTTTATTGAAACACCTGTATGCTAACTTTTAGTAGAATATCCAAGAAAAATTCCTTCATCACTTCTTGCATCAAACTTTCCAAAATTTTCTTCATCTCTTAAAATAACATTTGCTTCTGAATACCTTGAAATACTTAACAGTAGCAATTATTCCATGCCATAGCTCATAGGGGGTCTTTGTACTATTTTCTCTTGCTTGAAAATGATTGAATACATAAACAACAATATGAATAGCTTCTCTCCAGTAAAATTCCTTTAAACCAACTTCAATAATCATTGATCTAGCGACCTCTTGAACTGCTCTATTTTTTCTTTCAACAACTCCATTTTGTTGAGGAGTTCTCAGAGCAGATAACTATCTCTTTATTCCATGATCTTCAAAAAACATATTAAACTCATGGGAGGTGAATTCTCCACCTCTATCAGACCTTAAGCATTTTATCCTCAATTT
>VDFB02372553.1:0-18314 GCA_007258455.2 Sequoia sempervirens
AGAAAGATATCATGTTTGAACACCAAAAACTTTATTCATTATCAGAAATATCATGTACAATCAAAGAGTATCAGCAGTGCTTAACAATATAACCATAACCATCGGCACATCACTATCTCCGGACTATCCCAACAGACTACATATAACGTTCGGCGGTAGTTAGATAACCAACCGATACGACGTTTCATAACAACATTATCATTAGTCGGGACTTGATTGCCGAAAGTACATGACATGTATTATTCTTACTAACTATTGTTTTATTAGCAATTGGCTGACTATGACCAAGGCCGACTACGACCGACTACAACAAAGTAAAGATATACTACTTACATCATCCCCCCCTACAAAGTAGTCGTCTTCCAGATGACTGAAAATAAAAAATGCCAACTCCTCGTCCTTTTCGTGTAATTGATTCTCCCTCTGTGCTGAAAGTCGTTGTGCATCCGCCAGCTGGGTATCATTCTCTATCAACTGACCCAATACTCTATCCCTTTCTGCTAACTTCTCGAGAGTTGTCACTCTCATTTGCTCAGCTGCCAACTGTACTACGTTGGCTGGCTGTATTGCAAATGGACAATTCCAATAAATTTGATGGGGGTCTGGGGGCAACGCCCCCAGCGGGGTCAAGGGGCAGCGCCCCCAGCGGGGTCGAGGGGCAGCGCCGCCAAGACCAATTTAACACTTCTGAAACTGCTCGAAATTGCATCGCGTGCCTCATTTCCATGATTTTTCCACAGGTTCCGAATAATGCTGACGAAGCTGAAAAATACATATTTTGCATTGTTTTTCTTAGACTTTACTTTCTCCAGGTTGATGCTTGGCGCGACAATGGATGGTACGAATTCATTTTCCCAATGTACGGACTCCTCACTACGCCGTACGGATTTATCCTTAACACAGCGTACGACCTCCTTCCTAGCTCGTACGACCTCTGCTCTATCCAAGCGTACGGCTTCATCTGCAACTCGTACGGCCTCTTCTTTATGATAGCGTATAGCTCTTCCTTCAAGTCGTACGGCTTCTCCTCTGCCAGAGCGTACGACTCTTTCTCCAGGTCGTACGACCTCTCCTCTACCAGAGCGTACGACATCCCTTCTCCTCAAGCGTACGGCCTCTTCTTTGGCTGAGCGTACGGACTCCTCTCTCTTCCAGCGTACGGCCTTTCTCTCCCAGCGTACGGAATTCTTCAACTGTAACCGTGTGGATTTCTTCAAGTGTAGGCGTACGGTCTTGGATTTCTTCAAACGTACGAAATCTTCATTATGGCGTACGACCTCTTCTTGAATGCGTACGATGTCAAAATCTTGAAAATGATGAAGCCGTACGCTGTGAAAAACCTGACATTGAGAGAGCCGTACGGTGTCCAAAGCTTGAATGAGAAGAAGCCGTACGATGTGAAAATCTTGAGATTGTGATAGCCATACGATGTCAAAACTCTGGGAGTGTCGTACGATGCCAAGAGTCTGAGGATGTCGTACGCCTAGAGTCTCTGTGCGCAGTTCCACTGGAGAATGAAGAACTTGCAAGTTTGCTATGCTCTGGAAACTTTGAACAATTCCGACCTGCAATTGTCGTATGATGTAAACATTGCCCAATTGCTGTACGATGTAGACCTTGCCCAATTGCCGTATGAGTTGAGAGTAATCTGAAGGTGGGGCGACTTGAAAATGTTCTAAATGTCGTACGACTTCAAGACACCAGGAGCCCCGTACGACTGGAGAAAACAATTTGTGCCTTATGAATGGAGTCAATCCTTGCCAAACGATTTGAGAGGCATTATCAAAACCTCGTACGACCTTGAGGTACTTAGGAAGCCGTACGACTGCTCTATCTGGCAATGGATGTTGAGTTTGGAGTCCCTGATGCCATATGATGTACAAATTAACTGAATGATGTATCACGCCAAGTCCCTGGTGCCGTACACCCGCCCTCCTGTGCATTGATGTCTTCCTTGAATCTGTTTTTCCCTTCTTCTATTCCTTTTATGTTCTCTTATGCCGCGGAGTGTTCCTGATGGTCGCACTTCATCCTCCTTTGCTAGGCGTCGGTTGTGTTGCACTCTAAAGCTTCTTCTTTTAATACTTCGCGGACTTTTACTTCCTTCAACGGCTTTTCTCCCTTGGTGGGTGATGGTCCCAATTCGCACTTTAATTTTAATTTTACATTCTCTTTCCTTGCTCGACTTCGCTTTTACCATAAGTCCGTTTCTTTTATTTTTTATAGATCCATACAATATATCCGTCTTTTTAATACTTTTAATTTTTCCTTCTAATATTCTTTCTCTCTCTACAATTCCTTTTAATTTCCAATCCATGTTTCTTTTATTTCCGTTTTCTCTCTCATCTCTTTTCTTTTTTTCTAATTTTTTAATTTTTTCATACTTTTCATTTTTTAACTCCACAATTTTTTCATCTCGTACCTGTTCAAACTTGTGGACTGGCGTATCGTCCAGTTTTGAGACTCTTCCTTTGTACTCTCCATACTCGGCCGAAAATTTTTGGCTGGGCCTTCCCTCTTCTTCCTTGATTTCCCCGATTTGTAGCATGTTGCACTCTCTGTGGAACACTTCATAGTCTTCCATCTGCCAATGAAATAAGCCATTCAGCGAGCTTGTCTCGTCCTCCGAACAACTCTCGAGTTCAAGTACGCCTTCGATGTTTGGTTCCATAGCTTTCCTTCCTTCGTCCATAACCGATTCACCTCCATCCGATTCAGATCTGGAGGAAGCCAATTCTTCGCTCACGGCCTGATTCTTCAAGTCGATGACATACTTCCCCCCATTGTTCTCGATCGAGAGTGTGTTTCCTCTTCCAATTATGATTTTGCCTTCGCTGACTGTCGACCATCCTCTCCCAAGTAGTGCATGGAAGTATGCTTTCGCTGTAATGGGATGGCGACAAAATTTAGCAAAAACTGTTGTGTCCCGATCGTCACCTTCTGTGCCATCAACGTTCCCAACGGCTTGATACCATGTTGATCAGCGCCAACTAGTTGGAATGTCGGCGGCCAGAGTGTAGGCTTCCCAAGACTCTTCCATGTGTCTTCGGGTAGTACGTTGACTCCCGATCCTCCGTCGACGATAGCATTTGTCAAGATATTCCCTTTGATCTCCATATGCACGACCGCTGGCATCTTCCCGATGTTCGCTGTGAGCAATACTGGCTCGATTGTTTGTTCACCATATGGTAGCGGTTCCAGTATCAATTCTTTCCTTCGTTCCTCAGGTGCGGTTTGCTTGCCATCCAGAGCAATGTTTGTGATCGCCAGTCCCAACTGCGGCATAGTCTGGAGAAGGTCAGTTACTTTGATCGGTATGGTGGTCTGCAGTACCTGCCGTACGATGTTGGTTTCCGCCTCCGACCGCTGAGCTCCAAAGGTACTTTGTTTTCCTTCGCCATCGCTAGTTCCACTTCGGTTTTTGCTTCCTTCATCCTTTGTTTCTCCATACATGGATCTGGGTAAGTGGCCTTTTTTACTTGTGCTCTGGTGATCGCGAGTACCTCTTGTTCTTCTACTTCCAGCATGTGGATACCCTTTTGCTTAGGGCATTCGTTATCTTCATGATTGCCTGGTCCACACCACTTACACAATCTCCCTCTCGAACCTTGACCGTTCTGGCAGTCCCTGGTGAAGTGGCCCCATTCGTTGCACTTCCTGCATTGGATCATAGGCCTTCCTTTTGCATCAAACTGTATCATGTTTCTCGGACTTCTATTGCTTCGGTAACCTCCAGGGGATGCATTGCTATTGTACTGGGGCTTTGGTGGTGTGTTCGGCGGTGTTGATGGCTCTCCATGAGTGAAGAGTACTTGTGCACTTCTGGCTTTTAAGTTGTATGGGCATTCCTTGACGGAATGTCCCATCACTTGGCAGATATCGCAAAATAAGTTCTTGGGATTAATGCGCTTAGCCCGTGTGACCTTAGCATTGCGGTCAGTACACCGCGGTTCTTTGGCTTCTCTTGTACTCTCATGACCGGCCTTCAATTCTTTCATCATTAGCATCATATCTTTCGGTGCTATGCGGTCTTGGATTCACCGTGTCATCAGGTACTCTCCTCGTCGTCTGTCTTCTTTTTCCCTTGGGAGGATGTTTTATTTTCACTTTCTATGTCCATTGCCCGATTGTATGCTTCAGCGTACGACGACGGAGGTACGACTTTCATTTTCTTTCTTAATGGCGAAAGCAAGCCCTCGATGAGGCCAATGCTTAGCACAGAAACCGGTGGAGTGACGCGAACTTTAGTAAAGTACTTTAAGTCTGATATCCTCTCTCTCAAAATCAATCCATCAAATCGGAGTTTGAACTCCTCTTGAAATGCTTTTCTTCAATAATCTCCGTAGCTTTGTTTGGCAGTCTAATTCAAGGTACCAATCAATGGCACTTTCTCTCGGTGTCGCTTCATCACTTTTCGGTATTTGGTGAGATCATCGTAATAAATTTGGCTATCCGGATAGTTTCCGTGTCTCATAGTGTCGTGCGGATCTTGACCCATTCCCCATGAACTTTAGCAGCTTTTGCCAGTCCGGATGAGCCATCTTTCCCCGTTGTCCTCCTTGTGTGTTGGACCCGATTAGACTGGTTTCCTCGCTACGTTCCTGTGCAAAACTTGCACTCTTGGCCACGTACGAGTCACTCCCGCGTCGTCCGTCAGCGTCCTCAACGCCGTGAGTCTCCTGGGGTTCCCTCCGGTGCTCTCTCTACCTTGGGGTACCGAGCTCAGATCTTCCGCACGTCAGCCGTTCATCGTCGTCCGAGAGGGACAACTCCCGAAATCGTTTGATGCTCCTACTCAATTCATCTTCGTTCTCATAAGGATCTTATCTTCCTACATACGGAGTGCTGAAGGGTTCTCTGTCCCTTCCTTCTGTCAAATTTTGGTGCGCTCGTCCAATGGATGTGTCTATTCTTCTCAGATTTTCATATGTTCTTTTAATGCTCTGATTTATTTCAATTAAATCCTCATCCAATTCCTTACCGGCTTGCTTCAGTCTTCTTTGCCGGTTTTCTTGTTCTTGCAGTCTGAGTGATCGCCGAACCTTTTCTTCCTGAGTCTCGTGCCCATCAGGTACTCGATTCTTGTCTTTGTTCGGCCGTACGGGCATTTAAAATATGTTTAGGCGATCATTGCTGACTACCGGACGTACGTCTCCTGCTAGTGTCTCGTTCTTCTTCTTCTCGTTTAGTTCGCTCTTCGTAGCGCTGCAGTATTTGCTGCCTTCGGTGTTCCCGATCCTCTTCTTCTCGCAAGTCTTGCAGAATAATGAAATGACGGGCCAGCAATCTGGGCATACGATTCAGGAGGCGCTTCACCTTGTCATTCACTTCCAACCTATCCCAGATAACTTCCTCAGGGATCTCCCGTCTGTGGGATTCCCTACATATGTGATCTCGTAAAGATATCTTCCATAGGTTGATAAAATCTTCAGTCAATAGGTCTTCCCGTTCATCATTAGCATTTACAGGTTCTTACGCCGGTTGACCCATTACGCTGCCATGACAAGTGATGCCCGAATCCGCTCAGGCAACGACGCCAAATGTTTCCCTTCTGAGAATGTAATTCAAAATTTTCACGTGCCCTAGCGGCAAACTAGTCGTAATGCAGGACATAGAGCGAGCAGTAAACTAGAAAGATATCATGTTTGAATTTTGAAACATTCATTGCTCGAGGAAATATCATGGCCACCCAATCCCGGTGTCGGCCAATGCTTAACAATATAACCATCGACACATAACTATTTCCCGACTACAGCAACTGACTACATATAACGTTCGGCGGTAGTTAGATAACCAACCGATACGACGTTTCATAACAACATTATCATTAGTCGGGACTTGATTGCTGAAAGTACATGACATGTATTATTCTTACTAACTATTGTTTTATTAGCAATTGGCCGACTATGACCAAGGCCGACTACGGCCGACTACAACAAAGTAAAGATATACTACTACGATTATTCATTTATTTAAAAATTACTTGACAAAAACAAAAAAAAATAGAATTGTCGAAAAGAATTTTAAAAAAATTGCAGTGAAATTGTCTGAAAGTTTGAAAAGGATATTTCACTTCCCTCTAGGAGACCTTGTCTTACAAAGTGGTTGCACTATTGTGTCTGATATGGCGAGTCCACTACTTGCAAGTGAAAGAATTTGACCCCTCATTGCTAGCACTCAAGTGGCCACCAAAGGCGCTTGAGCTTTCTATGCACTTGCTTTGATTTGTGCTTTCCCACTTTTGCTATTCCCCAATGTCATAGGCTTCAATCAACTCTAGATATAGGTAAATTCTTGGGATCATGTATTGGGAAAGGGTCATAGACCAAATTCTGACATTAAGGGTTTCATCTAAGCTACCCCTATTCATAAACTTGACAAAAGCATCCTCCCATACAGAGATGATAGATTAAATCAATTTTGACTCTATACAACAATCTACATCTTCTTGCACTATAGTGTTGTCTATAGTATGGGTGCAGGCTTTTGTTGGGTTTCTCTTTTAGGATGATACAAAGCACTGAAGATGAGAAAGAGTGAAGGGGTAATGTTGGGATGACTACTTGACAACTTCTATCAACATGGTCGCCTTGAAGATCCTCTTTTCCCTCATCTCATCTAGTTTTTGGATACAAGTTTTGTTTGCTAAATACATCACACAAGAGAGAAACCTTTGATCTTTGGAAAAATTTATAGAGACCACATGCAAGAAACTCCAGCACTACAACAATTTGGACTATGAATATTCTCTCTACTCTTAATGTTTGAAACTTACGTCTTTGGATGTGAAAATGTTAAGAATAAGGAAAGGTCAGTAGCTTAAGTATTATCTACTTGTTGCTATGAACTCTAGCCATCATAACTACAACAAGAGGTAGGTGGATTACACCATCTTTCAAATTTGAAATTTCTCCCTTACTAGTTCCAACGAATGACATCGAGAAATTATATGGCTGGTTCAATTGCTCCCTTTAGTGAATTGCCTTTTGGTGAGAAACAACCTAGATTAAAACCTTGAGTAGATCTCAAGGTTGAAGATAGCTCCCAACACTTTATAATTTTTCAAATCTAAAATTTTCAAGGACCAACAACATTGTTTCTTTCATAAACCGCACAAGAACAAAGTTTTTTGAAATTGCATCACAAACCAACAATGCAAGATGACCTCTTTAAGATCAATAGCTAAGGGTGCAATATTGAGGATTAAGTTGTGCACAAGTTGCTTAGTTATTTTGTTGTTCCTAGTAGGAAACAAACAAATTGCTCTTTTCTTTATATTATTGTATTCCTTATGTAGTTGAGCCTTTTAACCAAGCAATAAATAATGAGCTCAACAATTTGCACCACCTCAAAACAAGTGGTACACCTTCATTTTGTTGTTGCGCAAGAAAACCCCATGAACCTTTGTGCATTGGTCTCCGAAACAATAAGAATTGTCCATGCATGCTGCCAAGTGTCCCTTTACATTCCTTTTAAACCAACGCATTGAATGTCAAAGCAAAATGGAAGAAGGAAATACAAGGCACCAAACTTTAACCATTTGACTATTCCCAATGAGGACAAGACACATCACCAACCTTCAATATCACTGTGAAACACAAAATATATACCAAGCCCGCCATATGTGCCACCAAATATGCTAGTTAGGACCATGTGGTATTCTCCTATTTAATACTACACATGTAGACCCCTATGAAAATTTGTGCATTGGCCTCCCTTCCAATAAGGATTTACTAGTGCATCAATACATGTCTTTACTATTCTCTTTGAATACGATGGCAAATGATGTAAACACCGAGAGTGAGGATCCCAATTAGGGGATGCCCATTCTCATAGCCCGTGGACACATACCCACACTCATAACCAAACACATATATGACAAAGCATAACACAAAACAATGGAAAAAATATGTTCTTAACTTGGAAGGATTACATTGGTTTACATCACAAGGAGCTACGCCTTATTAAACTCTCTTCTATGTGAGTTCCTAGGCTCCTATCTTATGGTCCACTTGCACGTAACCATTTGTCTCACCATTTACCTGTTACTCATGACCCTCTTGAAGGTTTGATTTCATCAACCTTCCCTTGCACCTTGTGAGGCCCCTCCTAGCCCATGCTTTGACCCTTAGTTCCTAGGGAATCTAGTGTTTCACTCTACAAGTGGAATCTAGGCTTTGACTCAAAAGCTGACCTTTGTTCAATGGCTCCTACTTGGATCCACCTCCCTAATCTTCCTTTGGAATACTAGGACAAACAAATCATTGTAGGTATAGCCAACTCATTAGGGCATTTCTTGACCCTTGACAACATCACCAAGAACAAAAGTGGATTGATCTTTGCCAAATGTTGTGTGAATGTTGCACTAAACAAGATCCTCCAAACGTCCATCTCTTTGGAATCAAAAAACTTACTTAGACAATGGACTTAATTCATTCAATATAAGAATGTTGCATTGTTCTATCCAAAATGTTCAAAATTGGGCCATCTAATTGATGCTTGTCCTAGGGAAGCAAAAGAGAAGATGGACAGTGCAGAAACTGTAAAGTAGCATAATAGAAAAGGTATGAGTCAAATGCTAAGGGGAAAATATTGCAATCCCAAAGGTCACCACTAATAACAATATGATAGGAAATTTGAAGGGAGGAAAAATAGAGCCACAAAATCAAGAAAATTCTAAAAAGATTGTGCAATCTCCAAAAAAGGGAGAAATAAAACACCAAAACTTGAAGAATATAGAACAAATTCAATCTCCAAAAAGGTCTCCCTCAATTCCCATGGCAAATGGAGCCAAGGAATCATACACAATCGGCCATGTCTCCCTATAAAGGGTTGTCCTCACAAAAGGAGGAGATTGGTAAGAAGATAGAGTTCCTTGCTTTCTCCCTTTCAACTCAAATAAGAAAAGGTAAGAGCACCCAAAATCCCAAAGATGGAAGAAAAACTACAAACATGGGAGTGGGCCCAAGTTTTGGGAGGAAATCCCTCAGGGAAACAAGAGCAAAGGAACTTTCTCGTTAAGTGGCCAATGGAAAACAAAAGACCCTAGAGATAACATGTTCTAGAAAGATAAAAAATTAGAAAATTAAAATCCTATCTTAGAATATAAGGGGATTGAATAGCCCTCGTAAGCAAAACATCCTAAAAAACTATCTAAAAGAAGTCAACCCCAATATTCTACAGATGCAAGAAACCAAAATATCTCTTAATTCTTTTTTGGTTATCGATAAAAAGGTATGGTCATATGCTGAGTTTCAGACTGTGGCAGCGGAAGGTGCTTCAAGAAGTGTCATCACCATGTGGAAACCTTCATTGATTGAAGATGCTCTTATTTCCATGTAAAAGAATCTTTTGAATATTCATTTCTAACATAAAATTTCTGGAGATTCTTGGATTTTAAGCAATGTTTATGCCCCAAACTAGACCACTTTGAAAACAAATTGGATGGTGGTGGGAATTTTAATTCTCCTCTCTATCATTCAGAGAAAATGGGGGAGTTATGATTATTCAGATAATATGATGGATTTGGCTGATTTTTTTTCAACAGGGGGGTTCAAGGATATTGAGTTATGTGGTTCTACTTTCACTTGGTCAAATAAAAAATTAGGCAACAACCTTATTCAACTCAGATTGGATAGGTTTCTCATTTCTTCAAATTGGCCAATTTTGGATAGATGTGGCCTTTCAGCTCATCATAAGAATAGGATCTGATCATACACCTATTATGTTCACTTGGGTAACAAGTAATAGGAAAGGAAACTACCCTTTTAGATTTGAAATAATATGGACTCGACCCTAATATTAAAAATATTATTGAAAATTGGTGGAACACGAAGGAGGAAGGGACTGCAATGGTCAGGTTGATCTACAAACTGAAGAATGTTAGGAGGAACATTAAGCTCTAGAATAAGCACTCTTTTGGTAACATATTTGAACAAAAAATGGAGGCTGCGAAAAAAACTTCAAAAAATCCAACAAACTATGGATACAAATGGAGCATCTGAAAAAACATGCCAAGAAGAAAAAGATGCGCTTTGCAATTTGCATAATATCATTGAAAAGGAGGAAATTTTCTAGAAACAAAAATAAAGAATCCAATGGCTTAAAACAAGAAATAGAAATACCCAGATTTTCCACCAATCATTGCTTAAGCATAGGAAAATCACAAAATTACTAAGTTGATCAGAGAGGATGGGACTAAAACCTCTAAAGAAAAGGAAACTTAGTAGGAAGGGATTAGGTTCTTCCACTCTTTGCTCAATTCTATCTCTAATACTAACCCATCCAAAGAAAAGGATCTTTTGGCTTTTGTTCCTTGTTCCTTGTCAGAAAACGATATTGTGGAGATGGGACGAGAAGTTTTAGAGGAGGTTAGAACTATTGTTTTCTCTTTCAACACTCACAAAGCCTCAAGTCTAGATGGCTTCAGCCTTTTTCTAGACTTTTTGGGATATTGCTAGTAAAGATGCTACTGGAAGTATGTAAAGAAAGTTAATAACACATTCTTGGTCCTCATCTCTGTAATGTCCCCATTTTTAGTCACTTCAATATTGTAGTTGGCTTCGGCTTTCTCGATGACCATTGGCCTTTTCTACGAGGATGTTTGATGTCGGCAATGAGCTCAGTTGATCTAGGATAAAGTAATAATAAGTCCAGGAAAATGTGCAGCCATCGACCATAATTTTTCTTAATAGAAGTTTGCATCCTTATTTGAAAAATCCAATTAAATGTAAAGTATGGCATCATATAGCTAAGTTGCTCCCGATAGCTATTGAACTCCCACAATTTCTCATTCTCCCGTTATCTTTATTCAATATCCTTCCTTTTTGAAGATCACAAAATATTAAATCAACTTCAAACATACCAAAAACCATACAGCATCAAACATTAGCCCGATAAAATCATCACACGCCCCTTTAAAATAGAATATAAGAAAGGCTGAAGCACATTTAAGAACTTCAACATATATTGTCAGCGCCAATGATTCTAATGAATGATTTGAACCAATGTATATTTAAAATGCCATACACTTTATCGCCCAGCTGTGGGATTTAACCGTGGCACTCAACTTTAATATTACTTCAAACTGGCATCTAATGGCACAGAAGCAAGCAGAGAAGCCAGGCGGGTTAGACAAGCAACCAGAGTAGATGGAAGTGAATGAAAAGCACCTCAGTAGGCAAGCAAACAAACAACCGGCTCAATCAGAACCAATAGTAGCTCAATCAGGCAACCAACCAAGCTCAAACAGAGTAGGCAAGGAAAACTCAACATAGGCCAGTAAAAACTCAAACTAGCTCAAGTAGGCAGCCAATTTAGCTCACACCTTGACATCAATGACAAAATATTCTAACAATCTCCCCTTTGTCATTGATGGCAGCACCATCTAAAACCACAACCAATCACACCTAGCAACACCTCTTGAAATTTGAAATGCTTTAAAACCAACACTAAAACCAAATACAGATTTGAAACAATGTTGCTCCCCCTGGCTCACTACTCCCCCTTTGACATCAATGACAAACTAAACAACCAATGTCATGGCATAAAGAACGAAATTGTTGACTTCATGACATTAAAAACTGAAAAACATCTTAAAATATAATGAAGATCTAATGAATAATCAACAGCTTTACAAGCTAAGAGGTACTCAAAACTCACTCCAAAACTCATTTCCAGAAATCCAAAAACACAAGAAGAATAACCTGCAAACCTAAAACATCATGCATATCTCAAACGGGGCTGATAAAATATGTCAATGAAAGCTCCCCCTGAGTCCAAACACCTTCTCAATGAAGGAGTGAAGTCACTTCTGACTTCTCTTTTTCTACCTCTTTCTTCTTCCTCCAAACCTTCTTAACTTCTTTTGCTTTATCAACCTTCTTGTTTTGCATAGAGAAATCTGCACCACACCACTTCTCAAACTCTTGCAAGTATAAACCAAAGGACTATTGCATTTGTAACATACAACATTGCTAATTCATCCAAGGAGCAAAAGAATTCCTATTCACATATCTGAAATCAATTTTTGCATAAACTCTACAATTTGCAGCCTTGTGACCAAAACGATTAAATGAAAAACAATACCCATAAAAGAAAGAATCATTAAACCTGGTCATTTGATCTTGTCTTGGAATAGGTCTTTTGAAAGTGTTATTTCTGATCTTTGAATGCAAATCTTTTGAGCAATCAGTGTTACCTATATGTTGTTTTTCATATGTAGGCATGGAACATTGACCTTTTTCACAAATAACTCCACCTTTGTCAACAGCAGATCTTTGTGCACTAATGATCTTGTCCAATGACATAGAGCATCTCCGATTTATCTTCTCATTACTCAACTGTTTTGATGATTTGTCTATATTTCTAAGTGAAACAACTTCAGATTCAAGTCTCTCTATATTCTCTTCCTTTACCTTAAGCTGATTTTTTATTTCTTCCTCTATTCTCTTTGCCTCTTCAACCTGATCCTTCAAATCAACTATCAATTTTCTGCTTCTTCAAGGGCTTGAGATGTCTTCATTTTTGCATCATTTTCTTCTTGTAATAGCAACTTCAAGTTCTAATTTTTATTTCTAAGTCTCTTGATTTCACTTAAGGCACTAATTAGTTCTGCTTCAAGATCAACTTCAGCTTCTTCATCATATTGCTCATCATCAATATCTTCATCTCCATTCTCAGGTAAGTTTACTTCTTTAGACAAATAAAATTTCATCTAAAGACATATCACTAACTTGTGATGAACTATTATGATCATTAGAATAAAAACTTTTAGCAGATTTCTTATACTTATTCTTCTTACCTTGATACTCCTTGGAATGTTATGATTTCTTCTCACAATCATTGTCCTCGTTCTTCTCATAAGGGCATTTTGTTGCGAAGTGTCCCACCTTTCTACAGTTGAAGCATTTGAAAGGCAACTTGCCTTTGTATCTACCGGAACCCTTCTTCAACTTTTGCATGAAATGTGCCTCTCCAGAATTTGAATCATCATCAGAATTATCATTGGTAGTAGACACCTTATCTTTTCCCTTATTCGAAACCTTAAAAGCTGCCTCCTTTTTGACTAATTGATTAGTAGTTCTCATCTCATAGGCTATAAGAATACCATGAAGCTCATCAATGGTCAACTTGTCAAGCTACATCTCTTCAATCACTGAAACCTTTACATCAAAATGCAAAGGAAGAGGCCTTACGATTTTTTGAACCACAATGGTCTCCTCAATCTTCTTTCCTAGACCCTTGATAGTGTTCACAATTTCATCTACTCGCATAAAATAAGCAGCAATGTTTTCATCTTCCTGCATCCTGAGACTCTCAAAATGACTTTTGTGAATTTGAAGCTTTGCCTTCTTAACCTTATCGTCACCTTCATACGTTTTTTACAATTTCTCCCAAATCTCATGTGTTGTATCACAATGGATAACTTTTACAAATTCAGTTTCAGACAAACCACATAAGATTGAATTCATAGTTTTTGCATTGTTTTCAAAAGCCTTCTTTCCCATCAGCATTAGACAGAGGAGTTGTTGGAATAGTATACCCTTTTACAACACTTTTCCATATATCGAAACCAAGTGACATCAAATAAGTGTGCATCCAAATACTCCAAAAAGCATAGTTGGAGCCATCAAATAGAGGAGCTTTGTTTGTAGCAAGACCTTCATTTGAACCCATGTGCGCAATCAAGACCAACCTCCAAGCGGTTAAGCTTACAAACCGAGGAACCACAGCACATTACCAATTGAGCACACAGGAAATACTGAGAGGGGGAGATAGTATTTTAAATTTTAAAACTTTAAACCATATAAATCAGAAATCAAAACATTAAAAGCAACATAAAACACTATGAACAAGATGAACACCAAGATTACATGGAAAACCCTTTCGAGTAAAAAACCACAGCAAAATATTGTTTTTATTATCTTTAAAGTGCACCAACCCCGTTACACAAGTGAGCACAAACCCACTGAGAGCACCAACTCCAGAATTCTGAAACACAAACTTCAATAACAAACAATTCTGATTTTAATCTCAATATGCACATCAACTTGAAGATTCTTGCTTTGCATGTATAAGTTGTTCAAAATCAGAAATTTTTGCTCAACTTCATCCAGTTCATTCATAAACAAGACTTCACAATTTCTGATACCAAGTGCATACACCCAACGTAGAACCCTTCAAATTGAGCACAATTTCAAACATACATGAATAGCACTTCCCCAATTCAAAAAGAGTACATATGCTACCAACAGATTTTCAAGGACCCTTAACACCTTTTACACAATACGCAAGCTCAGAAAAAATTCACAATACTCAGGAAAATATCTAACACCCACTAAGACATCCGCTACGTCTGTACTAAACACTCAAAAGCTTAAACACAGATATATGTGTTTTGCTCAAATATCACTAGTTCTATCAAACAGCCATACCACTGAACATCACGTCTTAGGTCAAGAGATAGGAACAAAATAAATGCAAAAACTGAGGCATGGAATAATCACAACTTTCATCAAAAACACATCAAAATTACCATCAAAACCACGACCCTGCAAAAATACATAATAGTCAAAGAGTTCACATAATACATTTAACTTTAGAAAGCTGCCTCTTGCAAGAGATATTCAAAGAAACCATTAACTATCTGATAACTCTTCACACACTACATCTCACATATTCACAGCTTTCAATTTTTATTCAAAGCTTTCTCTTCACCTGCCCAACTCAGAACTCTACACCTTCACTCATAAAGCCACGATATACTAAAAACATCTACACTCTTCAACAAAAAGGAGTGATAATGGCATCAAAAGAAAATTCATGTCAATTGATCCTTTGAAACTCTCACTACACAACTCATAATTCAGTGCCAGTCAAAACAAAAAACGCCTAAATTGTCAGAGAGAATAAAGACTCCACAACTTGAGGCAATAGAAAAGGCGTTATAAATTTGTTACGTCTTCAAACAAGCTTTTACGAGCCCGCACAAACCTCTATAAATTGAGCAGCATCGAATATATCAAAAAGAAAAAGCTCGAAAATAAGAAGCTGTCAAAACCATTTCCACTCAGCATTCACTCCTATCCATGCTATTCATAATGAAAGCCATTGCTCATAAATCAGAGGATTCGATATAAATTTAGCCGCCCACAAACTTTTAAAATTAGGAAATGCAAAACTTGTCGCTTCCATTAATAAAAAAACATGACATTCATTTCATTGACTCACAACATTGAAATGTCCTCCTTGAAGATATGTGATTTCTTAAAAATAGCCGCCAATGACCATGCCATCCTTATAAATCTCTGAAGTCGTCGAAATAACAAAAAAAAAAAAAGTCTGGCAATGAAGAGTGTTAGACCACACTTCAAAGCTTGCAGAATTAATAAAAAGAGCCGCCCTCATAACGTTTGCAGAATAAATAAAAGCCGCCACATAAAGATTTTCGACAAGGATAAAGGAATAATAGCCGTCAAAAAATATTAAGCCATCGACCATAATTTTTCTTAATAGAAGTTTGCATCCTTATTTGAAAAATCCAATTAAATGTAAAGTCCGGCATCATATAGCTAAGTTGCTCCTGATAGCTATTGAACTCCCACAATTTCTCATTCTCCTATTATCTTTATTCAATATCCTTCCTTTTTGAAGATCACAAAATATTAAATCAACTTCAAACATACCAAAAACCATACAGCATCAAACATTAGCCCGATAAAATCATCACACGCCCCTTTAAAATAGAATATAAGAAAGGCTGAAGCACATTTAAGAACTTCAACATATATTGTCAGCGCCAATGATTCTAATGAATGATTTGAACCAATGTATATTTAAAATGCCATACACTTTATCGCCCAGCTGTGGGATTTAACCGTGGCACTCAACTTTAATATTACTTCAAACTGGCATCTATGCTTTTGAAGCAAACAGGCAGACAGTTGAAGCAAGCAACCAGGTAGGTGAAGTAGACAAGCAAGCACCTCAAGTAGGTAAGCAACCAACTCAAGCAAGCAAGCAACCAGCTCAAGCAGACAACCAAGTAGCTCAACCAAGCAACCAACCAGCTCAAGCAAGTAGGCAAGAAGCTCAACACACAGGCAAGTCGCTCAAGCAGCTCAAGTAGACAAGCAGGCAGCTCACACCTTGACATCAATGACAAAATATTCTAATAGTAGGTTGGAGCCTACAAGATGAAGAAGATTAATCTATAATATATAAGAAATATTGTGTCGTGGTTTTCTCCTAAAAGGATTTCCACATAAATCGTGTGTTCTCATTGTGTTCCTAATTGCTAGATCTTACTTGAATGTTTTCATTGTGATTGGTAAAGTTTTGAAAAGTAAAAGGCTATTAGATACTAATTCAACCCAGCCCCTCAGAGTAGGCAAAACAGCCAGCTCAACCAAGCAACCAACCAGCTCAAGCAAGTAGGCAAGAAGCTCAACACACAGGCAAGTCGCTCAAGCAGCTCAAGTAGACAAGCAGGCAGCTCACACCTTGACATCAATGACAAAATATTCTAATAGTAGGTTGGAGCCTACAAGATGAAGAAGATTAATCTATAATATATAAGAAATATTGTGTCGTGGTTTTCTCCTAAAAGGATTTCCACATAAATCGTGTGTTCTCATTGTGTTCCTAATTGCTAGATCTTACTTGAATGTTTTCATTGTGATTGGTAAAGTTTTGAAAAGTAAAAGGCTATTAGATACTAATTCAACCCTTCCAGCCGCCCCCTCCCCGCCCCTTCTCAGTATCACCGTGTGCTCAACAAAGTCACAGGTATGATTGAAGATTTACAATTTTGTGAAGTCTTGCAAGCAAGATAAAATTGATAGAGTTTGCAGAGGGTTGCCGGAAGACAATTCATCTTTTTTATTTTCAAAGGTTTACAGGAAGATTACAAGCACCATGAATGGAAAAATGAATCAAAGTGAGGAGACTATTTGTGTGTGACACCATTCTATGAAGGTTATTCCTGTTGAGCATAAATATTGTTATAGCTAGGCGTAAGAGTTGATTTTAGAGGAATTGTGGTGCCTCCATTCCTAGGCCCTTCACCTTGAATACCACAAGTTGTATGGAGTTGTGACTAAGGCGTTTGGGGTTGTGTGTGCTGGCCGCCATCTTTCCTGAGGGAGTCATGGGTTTGTTTTGGAGTTATCTGCAGTTGTGTGAGGGCGTGGGAAATCTGAAATTTCATTGTTATTGCTAGGCAAGTTTGGAGGTGGTGAACTTGGGCGATTGAATATTGATTGCAGATATATAAGTTCATTGCAAATTGTATGAGGTCAAGAAAATAATTAAATTTATCTCTGCAATCTGTTCTTATAGCAGCCACTACATATTTTATATTTTTGCCTCTTTGTTGCAAATGGAATGTAGAACAAGTGTTTGTTATCATGCCTTTCAAATATCATGAATGTTTATTGTATATGAATGAATTGCAAAGAGCATTTTAAATGATTCTATTACTTACCTAAACACTTCCAAAGCAAACACATTCAGAATCTTCAAATAGTAACCCCATGTCAAGTGTTTGATGAAATGCTAGAGCAAAGAAATCAGAAGTTTTAAGAAAAAATCAGACTTGGGTCATTACAATCTCCAAGAAGATGAGTGTGGATTAAATGAAGGATTTTCACCCAGTAAAATTACTTGACACTATCTACAAAATTCTATCCAAACTTTTGGTGCTAAGAATTCAACCTTTCCTAGATAAAATCATCCATGTTAATAAAAATGGTTCTGTTCCAAGAAGGCACAATTTAGCTGTCATTTTGGTTCACGAGGTTTTCCACTCCATGGACAAGAGCAAAATGGAGAGAATGGCCCTTAAGCTAGATGTTTTGAAAGCATATGACTTAGTCTCTTGAGACTTCTTACTGAAAATTCTATAGAGATTTGACCTCCAAGGCAAGGTCTTAAATCTTTTAAAATGTCGCTTCACCACCCCAATGTTTTTGATGCTTATTAATGGCTCTCCTAATGGCCACTTTGCCTCTAAAGGGGGCCTTAGACAAGGAGATCCTTTATCTCCATACTTATTTATCATTCTAGCTGAGATGCTTGGTAGAAATTTATCTCAGAATATCAGAAACAACAGAATTAAAGGTTTCAAAGCTACATCCTCCTTAAATCCCAGCTCCCATCAATAGTTTGTGGATAAAACAATTCTACTAGGGATAGCCAATATTGCTAAAGCTAAGGGTTGGAAATATATTCTTTCCCAATATCAACTTGTTTCTAGACAACAAATTATTCTAGACAAAAGTGGATTTTTTTTTCCAACACCAATCAAGCCTTAC
>VDFB02372555.1:0-11766 GCA_007258455.2 Sequoia sempervirens
ACAAGGGGTGAAAATTTTCTCCTATACAATACTATAGTCCTTCCATACACTACAAAAGCATAAACACTCATTGGAAAAATAGAGTCATAGGAAGATAATGGACAAAAAAATGGGAAAGTAGAAAAATAGCTAGACCATTTATTGCACTCACCTCACACAAATTTATAAATATCCCCTCCACCACCTCACTCCCACTCACTACGCATTCTATTATGCTCAAACTCTTGCACTATCACCACTCCACACCAAAACCCTAGCTCATCCATACTCCACTGCAAACCGCTCAAATACTATAATGGCCACACCTATTCTCGTGGATGTCTCCCAAAAACCAAGGCCAAAGTATAAAAAATTCCCATACAAGGTGATGGAAATAGACCCAACATGGGCTTTCTCAAAAGTTCCTGCAAAAGTGATTTATATAGAAGACATCAGGAAATATATCCATGAACCCATCACAGAGATAGATCATACAAAATTTGAAGTCCTAATTCTTACTCTTTTTCAACAAGGCACACAATAGTATTTGCTGCAATACAAGAACATAGCAAAAAAATGACTAGACGTGTAGAGAGAATTCCCAAATTTCATTGAACAAGAATATTGGGTTTAGATAATATTGAGCATATTTCATGATGATTACCTCTACTTGGACCAACCATACCACATTACAAAAGATGTTATCCAAGTGGTGACAAGCCTATGGGCTCAAAGGGAAGTCTTGCCGAAGAAGGCTATTAAGAATGTAGAGGTCACCCGATTAATCAAGGCAATCTACGATGGTCAGAGCTTAGATGTGACCAAAATCACCAACCCCACAGTCAAGTATGCCACCATGGGCATAGCTTAAAACTTATACTACACCAACTTGGAGGATTCCTCCACCACAATCATCATCCAGATAGCATATCAAATAGTCACAAATGACAAAGATATAGACCTTTGTGGGGTTCTATGGTAGGAGCTAATGGAGAACATACAATGCACTAAGTAGTTTCACTATCAATTCATGTATGGGAATTTATTGATATGTCTAACCTTCTATTTCATGAAGGAAATATCAGGGTTCACAAGGAAAATTTGGGAGTCAACATGGCCAATGGAATCCCAAATCCAATACCATGTCAAACATTTCCAAGATGTCACCTCATTTACTGCCACCTACTAGATTTTTTTTCAAATGCCTCCAATAAAATCTCCAGTCTAGGGAACACATCTTTTATGAGGTTTTTTGCCAATATATCAAGGATATAGTCTTCCTAGCAGATAAAGACTACACCTTTATGGAAGACATTGAGCCTAGAACCTCACGGATACCCCAACTTTTGTATGAAATATCTAATGTTGAGATCCACAATTATGCCTATACATTCCTCGACCACTCAAAAGATCTGCAAGCTAAAAATTTCACCACTTAATAGGAGTATATGGATAATTTAGCAAAGAAAAAGGAAAAGGAACATTTTAACAAGAATAAGGAGAAGATGCATGAAAAATGGAGTTTAAAAATGGAGTTTACCAAAGATAGAGATAGGGGATCAAAGCATGTTCACTCCCTAGAGGTCCGAAAGACTCCAAAGTGGCACCCCACCTAGAAAAAATTCACAAGGAAGAGTAGTTGACCAAGGAAGAGGAGACTTGTGACCACCCCTCCCCAAAAGGAACCATTAGAGGAGGAAGCTACATAGGCTCTTTTGCAAATAATCATAGATAAAAATCCTAAGTAGAGAAAGGGGAAGGCACATAGGGATGTCTCTAGATAGTTAGTGGATATTGAAGAAGAATAACAGGTGGTACTGGAGGATACTTCTCTCCAGAAACTACAAATATCCTAGAAGTTTCCCTGCTGGTAGATGAGGACCAACTGTATAGTTGTTTGTTACAGAAGGAAGTAATGGACATGACACTGCAGAAATACCCAAACATAGTGGGACCAAACCAATAAATCATAGGAATGGTGATCATTCAATTTATGATAGCATCATACATAACCCTATAGGACCTGAATGACCACTTTTCAGACCGCCTGACTATCGCATTGAAGAAGAGAATAGAAAAAGCAACAATAGAAGAGGAGTAGTTAAAGAACTTATCCATTAGGGAATTAACTGCTACAATGAAACCTTTGTAAAAGTAGAAGATAGCAGAGATTCAAACTAAAGAGCTCCAATCAAAATAGAGGTTGAAAAAGCTAATGATAGAAAAACTCAAAATAACTCAAGTGAAAAAGGAGATAAAAGAGGCCGCAAAAACACCTATCAGAAGTTGCATGAGGAAGAAGAAAATATCAAGCTACCACTTCAAAGTAGGAATAGTATTCTCCTCCTCTATAGTCTAAGATAATTTCTTCCTCCACAACATCTTCCATGCAGTCCATCAAGTACTCTTTGACTAAATAGAAATAGATCCAATTGGTGGTATTTTCGCAATTACTTCAAATCCCATTGGTAGGCTCACTGGTAGAAATTGGGAGCATATCACCTCCACACAAATTATAGTTGGGGGATATCTTACACCAAAAAACAAGGAAAGAGCTCCTAAAACATCATGTGGAGAGCTCTAACCAGTTAGAGGAGTTAGTTAAGGATATACAAAGAAATTTCCCTCAAATAAAAAGGGACTCATCATAACCATTGGCCACACAGTTGAGAATTTTGGTGGAGAGGGTGGTCAAGGACACCCAATCATAGAAGAAAACACTAAGAAAATGAATCCAAGAAAAGTTCCAAAAGACAAGAATAGATGAAGAATGGAAGAAGTGTGTTACTGCACACTTTACCTTAGAATCATAGATTAGTACACTAAAAAAAACCGAAGGGGACCTTAATGCCTTATATCAATTTTATTTGTAATGGCCAAAACTAAAGCTTATATGGATTAATTAGAAATACAGATACTCCAAAGAGCCACAACTTATGATGCATTACATGATATAGATGGGAAAACTAGGGTACAAATAGAAGCACTACATGCACAATTTCAATAACTATAGTATCATAGAGATAAGATCCATAACAGATTCCATCAACTTTGAGAGGTGGTCAGCTTAAGGTTAGTCCATATCATTGGAGTACTCTAGGAATCCCAATAGTTTGCACAAAATATTCAAATTCCCCATACTTCCAGAGGTAGAGAAGCTCTTACTATAGATTCAAGTGTAGACTCAACTGCTACATCTGGCCAAGACCTAATAGGATAACACTTTTGTCAGCCTCAAAGAGATCTACAAGGATATCCTTCCACCATAGTAGCATTGACTTGAGGAAAAGTCAACATTTTAAAAGGGGAGATGATGTTAGCTAAAACTATTGACAATTCAAACATCATTAAGGAAAACATATTGCATCTTACTGCAAAGCACTTATGGAGCCTACTATTGTAAAGATACCATCTAGACTAGGGGTAGCATGGATGGGCCACATCCCATCTTGTAGATATATGTATAGAGAAATATATGAACCATAAAACACTTATAGAGCCTAATATTGTAAAGATACCATCTAGACAAGGGGTACCATGGATGGGTCACATCTCATCCTATAGATATATGTATAGGGAAAGATATGAATGTTAAAATATGTAGAGATGGATGTGCATATATATATGTAAATAAAGAACAAATGAATATATGTAAGATCTTTGTATGAATTGTATATCAATGTAGAAGGATTATGTGTGAAAAAGGAAGTAATTAGGTAGAGAATAGGGGAGGATATATATTTTACCATTTTGAACATGATTAATATAATGATTTCCAAAATTTTATGTAATTAAGGGTATCAATCAATCTATGATCATCTAGTTAAGTTATTCTTGTGTTTGAATCAAAGGGTGCTTACCTTTATATTTTTGAGTCCAAGGTATAAACTATAACACTCAGAAAGTACTTGGGGCTCAAAACTTCGGTCTATGTTTCCCCAAATTTCTTGCTAACAAACACCAACACTTGCAAATCTTGATTTTTCCAAATATTTTATATTGTATGCTTATGAAATATTGATACTATTTCAGCTATGCTAGCATAAAAAAAAGAAGATTTGGAGTATCCAATAGCCTTTTTCAGTCAAGCCTTGGAAGGATATGAGAAAAGGTATAATTTCATTGAAAAACATGTTTTAGCTATTATTAGAAGTCTAAATTTTTTTAGAAATTTGATTTCAAAGAACAAGTTATCTCTAATGGTTGCTCACCCAAGTGTGAAGGAGTTCTTATTGTCTAAATATTTGAGTGAAAAGAGAGTTGGTTGGATTACCAAGGTTATGGAATATGATGTAGAAATCAAGGTAACCAAGTTGGTAAGAGGTAAAGACCTGTATGAACAACTAGTTGAAGAAATGAAATCTGTCAAGAATGAGCACAAGGAAGTTATTTTGGTTCACCAAGATGACTTACAAACAGCTACACGTGATGCACCTTTAAGCTAGGTGCATGAAATTGTCCATTTTTTGCAAATAGATGAATGCCCTTTCACATGTATAGAGCCAAGAGAATATACTTTAGGCTACAATCCATTCCTTATGTGCTTATACATGAATTTATTTTTAGAAAGGATTATAATGGTATCTTACTTAGGTGTATTGATACTAACAAAATTGAGCAAGTGTTGCAAGAATTCCACGATGGGACAGCTAGTGGTCATTTTACACCAAGAACTACAACATGGAAAATAATGAGGGTAGGCTATTATTGGCCTAGTTTTTCAAAGATTCTCATTCAAGGGTAAGAAAGTGTAAGAAATGTGCATTATTTTTAGGTAAGGAAAAGTTAGCATCCCTTCCTTTACAACCAATTTAGGTTAAGTAGTATTTTATGAGGTGGGGAATTGATTTTATGGGAGCAACAAATCCTCCTTCTAGTGTTGGTCACAAGTGGATAATAATAGCTACTAACTATTTCACTAGAGGGATTGAAGCTACAACTCTAAAGGAAGCTAATGAAAGTGTTATTCTTAAATTATATAAGGACTTAATGACAAGGTTTGGTGTTCCAAGCTCCATTATATCTGATAATGCTTTGAATTTTGTGGGGATAAAAATAAATGATTGGGCTATCAAGAATGGTATCTATTTGAATACTTCATCAAATTATTACCCTCAAGGTAATGGCTTGGTTGAGTCAACAAAAAATAAATTAATAAAGATTAGCAAAAGAACCATGGAAGATAATCGAAGAACTTGGCATACCAAGTTAAAATTTTCCTTATGGGTGGATAGAATTACTCCCAAAATATCCATTGGCAACTCTCCTTACATGATGGTGTATGGAAAAAAATCAAGGTTACCTTTGTCAGTTGAGCTTCCAACTCTTGAGTTGGTCAATTAGTTGTAAATGTTAGAAGAAGACAATCCAATAGTAATTAGGTATGCATAGTTAATAGAGTTGGAAGAAATCAAAGATAAAGTAATGAAGACAATGTGAATCACATCAAAATCGAGTAAATAGGTCATTTGACAATAAATCAACACCTAGAGTGTTCAAGGAAGGATATGTAGTCATCAAATGTGATGAGATTAATAGTAGACATGGAAAACACACAAAATTTAATACAATGTGGAGTGGAGCTTACATCATTTCTAGGTGCAAATAGCATAATGCCTTTCAGTTGTCCAAGCTAGATGGAGAAGAGATGCCAATCCCAATCAATGGGATTCACCTAAAAAAAAAAAATTGAGCTATTATCAGTCCTTTGTACATATTAAGTTAGTTTTCTTTCTTGCTAATAAGTGTTGTTGTACAAGGTTTTAGGTGTTTTTTCCTCTAAGTGCATGATGCCCATTTTGATTTTCCATTAGGGGATATCAAGTTTTGGTTGTGTTTAGGTATTTAGTTGGAAATTTAAGGGTCTTATCGGCTAGTTTCTAGGTTTGGTTTTGAGTTAGATGCAGGAATCCTTGACTCTTGTGCCTAATGGATGGTTTAAGGCAGCTAGTTCTATCAGTTTTAGCAAGAAAAAAATAATCACAGATCACTAAATATGTTGACACTTTTATTTTAGAGGCACTTTTATTAAAGATGTTAAATTTTTAAAGTGTTTTAAATAGAAAAGGTAAAATATACCACATAAAATCTTGTAATAGGATTTTTTTAAGCAAATTAGAAGGTGAAAATCGGTTGGTTGCCAAGTAGAGAAAGAGTTTCAATTTGTTAGCCCATGTAGCAAAGAGAGGTTTAGGGTTTTCGTCTCTAGTAGCATTGACCATTGAAGGAGATGTAATGGCGGTGTTAAGGGAATCCCAAGAAAGAAAGGATGTAAAGACAGTCGTAGAACCATGTTGTAGACCCTCACAGTAACTCAAGAAAGAAGATAACATGGAGGATAAAGGATAAATCAGATATCACAATTTTATGAGGCAGGGAATAGTGAGATATCTTGGAGAGGGAAGATAAATAGAGTATGGATTCTCATAAAAAGCTTATAAGATTGAGGATAAAAGACATAGATATGTTCATACATAATATAGTGAAAAAGAATGAAGAGGATGTCATGATTGGACATTTGACAATGTTCTAGCTTGTGCAAGAGGGTGGAGAAATTTAGAAGCTAGAGGATAGTATATAATTCTTTTAATAAGAGTGACAAATATTAAGGATAGTCATTACAAATAAGAGTTTACATACCCTCAAAGGTTAGTCGCCTCAATCTTGTCAAGGGTAGTATGTCGTGAAGATGAGGGAAATTGTAATCTAAAGCTTACAAGGATGACTATAGAGGGTAAAATACATGGTAATAGTCCCAAATACATGATTCAAGAAGATTTCCAAGAAAGAGAGAGACTATATAATGATAAGTGTAACGAGATCATGAGTAGACAACCAAAAATTTCTCATAGATAAAGATAAAATAAGGGCATTGTGAAGAAGATATATCAGATAAACACACTTTTATTCACATGGAAATTGGCCTAGGGTTCATTTTCTTGCTAATGAGTGTCTTTTGACCTTTTCAAGTAGCAATTTCATGTGTTCCATTTTCTTCCTTTGATAGCATTGCATCACGCTTTCTATTATTCCTCATGGATTTTTATGAGGTCTGAGGCACTTAGAATTCCTATTAGCTCTCCTTTCCTAACATCGCATAAAGGAGCCATTGTAATCCCCTACCCATAAAAAAAATAAAAATGTTTCATAGACAAAATAATATCCAAAGCCACTTGACCCTATCTGAATTAAAACACAACTCATATGGCAGTGTGTGATGATAAGGAGTCTACAATTAGGCGGCTTGGAATTTCTATCTTTGTTTGTGAAACCCTCTAGAATTGCTCATGCAAGGTATCATTTGATGATGTGATCTATTGAAATACATCTTGATAAGGAAATTCCCTAACCTTGTTTTGGAAATCACAAAGAAGCAAATGAAAACCCAATTGAGGGATATGACAAATATAGATGGTAGATATCCTTAGGACACAGACCTTAGGATACAATGTGAAAGAGAATACAATCATTAATGGACATGCAAGTAATAGATGGCAATGAAATTCAAACTCATGACTTAGGTAGCAAAGAGCATTTTATTTTGTCAATATAATGACTGTTTAAAGATCGTGGTCAAAATGATATTGACAAATTCTTGAGATATCTATGAGAGGGAAATTTTAAAAGGAGCATGACATAAGTAATCCAAAGGAAAATCATGTGAAGGTAGCTCAATTCACATCAAGGTCGCCATAATCAAATGAAAATACAATCATCAAGGTGACATTCCTAAAAATAAGTAAACTATTTAAGTTTAGTAGTAGCAAAAAAGTTTGATAGAGTTAAGGGGAAGTTGGAAAATCAATGTAAGGTCACCATGAATAAGCATGTGATAGTATGTAACAAGAAAATAGATGAGGATAGTTTCAAACCTATAATGTTAGGAAGAACAATGATAAAGCATTTAAAGGATATAGTCACTTCAAGAGATCATACTGATGAAGTGCCATGATAAAGAGGACAATGAGATGGGTTTTATAGTTAAATACCATGCCCATCCATAAGTGTAGGTCATGAATGCAATGACAAAATGGTTACAACCATAAATTCAATAGTGTTTTTGGCAAGGGTATATGCTTATATGACAATAAATATATGCATGATTTTGAATAATATACATTCCTCATTATAGGCTAGTGTATGGAAGAATAAGGCAATGAGAAGAGATGATAGTTAATAAAAGAAATGGTAGAGGCAGTGAAAAGACATGACAATGAAAATTTACAAGGAAAAAGGGGACAATCCATACATGTACACTATCATGAGTGACCTAATACAGTTATAGGTCATGGTGTTGGAACATCCATAAGATAATATAGTTCCAAAGATACATAATATAGTTCCAAAGTTACAAAGGAGTTTAATTATAGTCCATGCAAAGTATAGTTTCAAACCTATAGTACTATGAAAGATAGTGATCATATAAATCAAAGGACAATGGTAATTCCTATATGGATTTTATACGAGTGAATTTGCACCCCATGTTCAAATCCCCTTTTTTCCTTTATCCACCTTAGAAAACCAAGTTCAGAGGCTTAATTCCACCTAAGCCCACTGCTTTCATCACACTTGGCACCTTTTTTGAGCGTTGGTGGAGACATTTTTGTCAGGGACGCCCATGCAACACGCAGACGTCAACGTGACACGCTTACGTCCTTGGCAAATTCCTACGATTGAACTTGTAGAGGTGTTACTGTTCTCATTGGAGGTGAAGTTGTAACGCCCCCTTCAGCCGACTGACCCAAATATGGCCATTTTTCTCCATTCCTCCTTCAAATTCATCCCTTCAACATGCATTCTAACTTCTACAACTTCTTCATCTCATTCACAAGATTCCTGAAAATTTCAAGCACTCATTCTATCACCCCACAAGCTCACTTTCACTCACTCCAAGCATTCAAGCATTCCATTGCAGCCAAAGAAACACTCCATCACTTCGGTAGAGCAATTTTGGGACCACACCATCGCAGTAGAAGCTCAAGTACTCTCATTTTCTCCCCCAAGCAGCCTTGAGTGCTCTTGGTGGAGGTGGTAAACTTCCCTCTCCTCTCCTCTATCACTTGGTTAAGTAGCATACTACTGTTTTGTAGAGCTTCTTTGATCTTTACTACATTATTTATTTTATCTCATTTCCTTGGCTATTCGTGGAGGTGGAAACACCTAAACGGGGGTCTAACTAAGGAAGACTCCTATATATCCACCCAACATTCTCCTTTTTGTCTGTGTTTAGGAGTACGTGCTTCCCGAAGGATCAGCTAGCGAACGAATTCCTTGGTGAGATCCTCCCCAGTCTCTTCACTCTTGCATATTTTCTTTATGATATTAGAGAGTATTTCATTTATTTAATCACATCATTCTGGCCCTTTAGTTAGTTCGCTAGGCCGTTAGCTAGTTTTATTGGTTTGACCTCGTCTTCACTGTTGTCTAGCCATATGGATGCCAGCATGTTGTGCTGACATCTAGAGACCGCACTTTTGTCCTCGGATAGAGAGCTTCCTGAGGCATAGTGTTAGACCTAAAAACTGGCTCGCCTAGCCCCTTCCTGTGTTTCGAGTTTGTAGAGTAACTGAGAGGCCTCACGGTCCTTGTTACTCTTTCCTCGCATTTCCTTACATTACACTTAGCTGAAGTAAGTTAGGGCAGCCTCTCATGTCTTGACTCTTTGTGACCTGGGGTCTTGCACATGGTGGTCCCCCTCTCTTACATTTTTGGTGAACCCGATGTGAACTGACGTCCGTTCATCCGTTGGTGTTGAAATCTCTCTCATGTACTTTGTGACTGTTGTGTCCCTGAGTGTTGTGAAGGTTTATGAGCATCATGAACCAGTCCACAAATTCTACGTATATCATTAGGAGAAGTATACGAAACATCCTGATGGAAAGGACAAAGGTCTCTATTGGTCTCTCTACGGATCTTTTCTCCACTCCCACTGTTAGTTTGGCTGCGCAAGAGTAGTTTTCGAGGAGCGAGATGGGATTCATTGACGAGACCGATCACATTCCCACTCCCCCTGCATCTCCTACACCATCGTCAATGGATGAGCATGAGGTTGTTCAACTCCTTGTAGAATATGTTTTCACCCTTTCTAGAGGACTAGGCGACTTAGAAAACCACTTGGAAAGAAATCCGAAGATGGCTAGGGTCACTTGGGTTGTTAGTGAGTTGGAACATATAATGGGTAAAGATCGAACAAGCATAGAGCTTCTAAATAGCCTCCTTGGTCTTGCCGAAGCATGTGCTCCTTCAAACAATCCTAGCTTCGCACAAGGAGTCACTTTCAAAGAGCGTGAAGGACAATTAGGATTATCGATGCCTCCCACTTCCGTTTACATGGCCGATGCGGTCCCTTCCATCAGTATCCCTTTCGCGTCTGAGCAACCCAAAACTACCAAAGTGAATAAGGTCCCCTTGGGCTTTAGCTTCACCCCTCCTGTCACCTCTAGTGGTGGAGGCTTTGGTGGGCTGAGTGGTGGGGGCTTTGGTAGTGGTGGTGGATTTGGTAGCGGAGGTGGTGCCGATGGAGGCGGCTTTGGTGGACGTCACAATGGTGGTTCCAGTGGAGGCCCTACTGGTGGAAGTGGCTTTGGTGGTGGTTCTAGCGGAAGTCACACTGGTGGTGGCTCTAGAGGAGGCCTTGGCGATGGTTCTAGAGGAGGTCCCTCTAGCCCTCTATCTTCTAATAACCCTATTCTAAACACTCTTCTTCAGAATATGGGTAAGATGCAGAGCCAGTTGGCGAGTCTTTCCCAAGCCTCTGCCCAGCCTATCTTCTAGCCCTTCTTTTAACATAGCCCATTGTCAGTGGCCATCTTGAACACTCCTTTCCCTCAAGGAATGGAGATCCCTAAATTTGAGAAGTATGGTGGTAAGGGAGATCTGTAGACACAAGTGTCTACCTTTAATGCCTTGTGCACTGACTTCTTCCATCACGATGCATTGATGGCTAAACTATTTCCCTAATCCCTCAAGGACACAGCGCTCGAGTGGTACTGTTCCTTGCCTGACAACTCTATTTTCTCATTCGATCAACTTGTAAACCAATTCCTTAGACAATTCCAAGAAAACATCAGGCTGAAGATGACCCTTTTGGATCTCATTCGATGTAAACAAGGAGATAATGAAAAAATCACCGATTTCATAGCGTGTTACGAAGCACTCCTTTCACAAATCTCATATCAACTACCCGATTGTAATGTGTAGAAGGTATTCATAGGGAACTTACAAAGGCCTTGGAAAGAGAAGTTTTCCCTTATGAAATACCCTTCTTTTGTGCACTTGTGTACAACCTTACGAGAGTACCAACAGATGATTGTTTAGTTCACGGGATCCTCCTTGTGCTCCCGTTCTGAGGGAAATTCCATTGTATCAATCTCTGGGAAAGGTAAGGCCATTATGAATGTAGTAGCCACTACTAATGACAATAGCCTCAAATGCAACCAGAAATTCACAAAGTTATCAGAATCTTATACTTTCATCTTATAGAAGTTGTTGAAGGATAAGATCATAACTTTGTCTGCCCCTAAGCTTGTTAAAGAACCCTACCCTAATTGGTATGATGGGAGCACTTATTAACAGTACCATTGTGTTAATGGACATGATACCGAATGCTGCATGTGGCTGCATCATGAGTTACAGGACCACATCAAGGACAGTACCATTCATCTCGATGGGAATAAACAGAATGCTAACAAATCAGTGGAGAAAGTTAATAGTGAACTGCATATATACATGGATCTGTTTCTATCACACTCTGCTAACATGATTATTAATCCCATTGATTATTTTACC
>VDFB02372556.1:0-19011 GCA_007258455.2 Sequoia sempervirens
AAGAAGGAAGCTCTAGTAGAGGTGGTAGAGGAAGAGGCTCTAGCTCTAGAGGAAGAAGTGGTGGACAAGGAAGAGGTAATTACTTTACCAACATGAAGTGTTACCACTGCAATCAAATGGGACACCCAGCCTATAGATGTCTAGAGAAAGGTAGTACTTCTCATGGAGGTGACAAAAGAACAAATCTAGTTCATGATGAGACAAATGCAGTAGAGAAACATTCTGAAGTACCATTGAATTCTGAGGAAGGTGAGAACCTCATGATGAGGAGAACTTTGATCAAGGAGCCGGTTAAAGAAGAACCAAGCCAAAGGAGGTCTCTGTTTAGGATAAAGTGTAAGATGATGGGGAAAGTGTGTAGAGTCATCATTGACTCAGGGTCTACTGACAATATTGTGTCAGAGGAGACGGTCAGCAAGCTGAAGTTGACAAGGATACCCCACACCAATCCTTACAAGGTCACATGGCTCAATAAAGGTCAACATGTCTTGGTGAATGAACAAGCATGGGTGGAGTTCTCAATTGGAAGGTACAAAGACAAAGTCTTGTGTGATGTGTTACCTATGGATGCATGTCACTTGCTCCTAGGTAGACCATGGCAATTTGATCGCCAAGCTATGCATGATGGAGCAAAGAACTCCTATACTTTCAAGAAGGATAAGGTAACATTTAGAATTCAGTCACTGTTAGAAGATGCAGAGGTGCAGACAGCAGGTCCAAAATTGCTCATGGTTGGTGAAAAAGAGTTCTTAGAAGCCTTGGAAGAAGGAGAAGGAGTTGGCTATGCAGTGATGCTAAGGCCAAGAGAGGTAAGTGATGAGAAAGTAGCTGAAAAGCCAGAGTTACCTAAAGAAATACAGAAAATGTTGCAGACCTATGAAGGCATTGTGAGTAGTGGACAACCAGCAGCATTACCCCCTAAGAGAGCCATAAGTCATAGGATAGACTTGATACCAGGGGCTACCTTACCAAATAAAGCAACCTACAAGATGACTCAACAAAATGAGGAAATAGCTAGGCAAATTCAAGAACTCCTAAACCAAGGTCTCATTAGAAAAGTATCAAAATTCACGCAAGACTCCACTATCTTAGCACCTAAAAAGGGACTTAGAATTGGTGCAGGAGCACTAACCAAAATACAAGCATATTTTTGGTGTATTATTTTTTAATCTTTTTGTTTTGTTATGTAAGGTCTCAAACACCATTGATGATGTGTAAGGGGACCTTTTTAGAGCTTAGGTTTAAATTTGAATAAAGTGGGAATCGTTGTGTTATTGATTCCTAAGGTTTTGGTTAAGTTTGCAAAACACCGTGTGTTTTCAAACACACATTGTTTGGTTACTTTTGAGCCCGAAACAGTAAACCTAACTATTTTCTCTTCATGTAAAACAAATATCTCGACATATTTGAGAGGGTTGGAAGTTTTTGACAATGGTAGTTGTAATGAAAATAAGCAAGAAGCAGTGACTTTGTTGTGTACAAATCTGTTTTCCTGTGCTTGTTGGCGTGACAGCAAATAGTTGAATGGAATGAATCTTTTATTTGTTTAAGAGCATGTAAAAGAAACATTTTGAAGTTCTGTTTTGGCTTTTTTAAATAGTTTTTCATCGCTCTTTGCTTTTTGTATGATCTATGTCTTTCTTTAGTTCTGTTTTGGACTGGTAAAAAGAACCAGAAAATGGAGTCTTTAGGTTGTTTCTAATCGCGCCAGGCAGTATGGACACAGAGGAGGCAATCCTAAACTCCAAGAATGTATATAGTGTATATAGAGTAGGCATTAGAGGTTCTAATGGGCAAGCTAGAAGACTGTTCCTAGGTGAGTTTTGAAGCCCAACTAGGAAAGACAGTTAAGAGGGAAAAACCCCAACGTAGCAGGGGGTGGCATCATTAATATCTAATGTGTATTGTGATTGTAGACAGCTTGGAGAAGGAGTGGAGTAGAAAATAGGAGACTCTTCATTACATTTGTGGTCAAAAAATATAGAAAAGACTAAGGAAAAGCCTTAGGAAACCCTAGTTTCACCTAGGTTGGATTGTACCCCTGTATGAGCAAGAAATGGTACCAAATTCCAAAGAACCTGTTAGAGCTTGGGAAAAGAGCCAGAGAGTCAATAGAAAGATTGGCACAAGCAATTGGGAGAGAAGAGTTCTAACCTATTATTTGTGTTGAGAGGACTAAAGGGGGCTTGAGGCTTGTAGCTCTACCCAAAAACTTAGAACTGAGATTTTAGGAAAATGTTGAAGAACTGAAGCTTGGTGTTTGTTGAAGCACCTGGGAAAGATGACCTTGGAGGTTTTGGAAGGTGCCACATGCCCCTACAACAAGGTTGGGTAGAATGGAAGGTTGACTAGTCTTTAGAGGAATAAGGGCTAGATTGTGCATGTGAAGAAAGAAGTACCAAATAACACTTGGCAGCAGCAAATTTGCAATGATAGCAGGGTTGTTGAAGTGAACCAGGGGTGCCTCAAAGGTAGATGACCTATAGGTTGTAGGGTGAAAGAAATAACACCTTAGGAGTTCTCAGATCAAGGACTCAAAGCAGTGAGATTGTGTTTTCTCATATCAACCCTAGTTTCTATTAGATTGGTATCAGAGAAGTGAAAGATTTGGGAAAGCAGCTTATATGTCAGAGGAAGTTGAATCAAGTGAACCACCCAAGATGGTTGCAGAGCAAGAAGAGGAGAACAAGTCTCTAAAGGAAAGAATAGAGTAGCTCGAAGAAGCACTGAACAAGGTGAAATTGGAAGGCAAAGTGCCAAAAGAAGAAGAGGTTGCAGAGGAAGACAAAGTCCCTGAACCTAACCCTGTTCTCGAGGAGGAGCCTTTCTTGAAGGAATTAAAATCCCTGAGTGGAAAAGGACTTGAGGGTGTACCACTACTCCATGGAAAGATGGATCCTGATTTGGTCTTAGACTGGATAGATGGAATGGAGAATCACTTCGAATGTGATGGAGTCATAGAAGCACAGAAGGTGAAGGTTGCAAAATCAAGGTTGAGAGGATCAGTGTTAACTTGGTGGAAATTTGTTCAGACTGAAAGGGAGAAAGAAGGTAAGCAGCCTATATCAACCTAGAAAGGAATGGTTGCGAAAGTGAAAGAAGCCTATATGCCAGATGACTATGAAATTCAACTCTACAAGAAGAGGCAGAGTTTAAGACAAAAAGACCAAGATGTAAACACCTACACTGAAGAGTTTCAAAAGCTTTTTTTTGAGATCAAATGTGGCAGAAGATGAGAGCCTAAAAGTGGCTAGATACCTCAATGGTTTGAAGTGGAATATATAGGAAGAGATGGCTTTGCCTAGCCCCAAGACAGTCCACCAACGCTATCAGCTAGCTATCAAGATTGAAGAGAGGAATAAAAGGAAGCATGATCAGTCCTCTAAGGGCAGAGGAAGAGGCAGAGATCAAAGAGAATAGCGTGGAGGTTACCAAGGAAGAGGTGGTGACCAAAGAAGCCAAGGTGAGTCAAAGCTTACTGAGCATGGATGTGAAACCTCATCAAGAGGAGGATTTAATAGAGGAAGAGGATCACAAGGGGGTTCAAACAGAGGTAGAGGAGCAGGAAAAAGTAACTCCTACTTTGCCACCATGAAGTGCTATCACTGTAATCAGCTAGGTCATCCAGCTTATAGATTCTTGGAGAAAGCTTCATCTAGCAATGAGAAAAGAGTAGCTTATGCACAAGAGGACACCATGAGTGTAAAGACACCTGAGATCAGTCATATAGAGTCAGAAGTAGGTGAAAATCTGATGTTTAATAGAGTGCTGATTAGACAACCGGTCAAGGAAGAACCCAAGCAAAGGAGAGCTTTCTTTAGAGCAAGGTGCAAGATATTGGAAAAGGTATGCAAGGTTATTGTAGATTCTGGTTCTACGGAAAATATCATCTCTGAGGAGGTAGTAAATAAGTTAAAATTGCAGAAGGTACCTCATACCAATCCCTATAAAGTCACATGGTTGAACAAAGGGCAAAGTGTCTTAGTGAATGAGCAGGTTACAGTGGAATTCTCGATTGGAGGCTACAAAGACAAGCTGATTTGTGATGTACTGCCCATGGATGCATGCCATCTTCTTCTTGGCAGGCCATGGCAATATGATAGAGGTTTTGTATATCATGGGAAGGAGAACACCATAGAATTTAAGAAGGATGGAAGAACCTTCAAGTTGCAGTCATTGATTGAGGATGATGAAGGGCAATCCAAGGTTCCAAACATTATGTTGAGCAGTGGTAAGGAGTTCATCAAGGATTTACACCAAGGGAGTGAAGGGTATGTGATCATGATGCAGCCCAAAGAAGAGGAAAAGGCTGAAAGGACAGTGTTACCAGCAGCTGTCCAAAACTTGCTTGACAAATACAAGAGCATAGTGAGTGATGGAACACCATCAACTCTACCACCCAAGAGAGAAATAAGTCATCAAATTGACTTCATACCTGGAGCCTCATTGCCTAACAAAGCAGCATACAAGCTTACCCTTGAGAAGAACCAAGAGGTGGCAAGACAAGTGGAAGAATTGCTGAATCAAGGTGTAATTCAAAAGAGCATCAGCCCATGTGCAGTCCTGTTGTTTTGGTAACAAAAAAAGGAGGTAAATGGAGACTTTGTACTGATTCTAGAGAAATTAATAGGATCACTATTAGGTATAGATTCCCAATACCTAGAATTGAAGATTTATTGGATTGCCTTGAGGTGCAAAATTCCCACACCAAGTTGGATCTTAAGAGTGGGTATCATCAAATCAGAATCAAGGAGGGTGATGAATGGAAGACAACTTTTAAGACAAATGATGGCTTATATGAGTGGAAAGTGATGCCATTTGGCCTCTCAAATGCCCCTAGCACGTTCATGAGACTAATGAATGAGGTGCTTAAAGATTTCATAGGGATTTTTGTGGTAGTTTACTTGGATGACATATTGATTTTCAGTAAGACAGCAGAAGAGCATTTGAAGCATGTAGAGATGGTACCAAAAGGTCAGTAAGAAGAATGCTTGGTAACTCAACCTTGAGAAGTGTGTGGAGTCAAACAATAGCTTGTGTATCTAGGTTTTGTGGTATCCCTACGAATGCTAAAGATGGATCCAAGCAAGGGGGAAGCTATCCTAAATCGGGTCACACCCAACTACAAATAACTCCAGGTGGGCAGTTTCATGGTTTCCATGGTTTTATAGGGAAGTTTATATGAATTTTAGTGGTATATTGCACCAAAGGGTTAGATACAATCAAGGTGGTTAGAAAATAAAGTTTATGGACACTCAAAGGATGATAAAGGTTTGAAAAAGCTGAAAAAGAAGTGGCAAATAATAACCTATACTTTTTTTGCCTAGTTTTGATAAATTGTTTACAGTTGAGTGTGATGCAAGTGGAGTAGCAGTAGGAGGAGTCCTTAGCCAAGAAGGTAGACCTATAGCCTTCTTTAGTGAAAAACTTAATGAAGCCAAGCAAAAATACTCCACCTATGATCTAGAACTTTATGCTTTAGTGCAGTCCCTTAGGAAATGGAGGCATTACTTGTTGCCCAAAGAGTTTCCAGGGTTTCTGCCGTGATAACTGTGCACTCACATCAACACCCGTGAGAAGTTACAATAGACACTTGAAGTGGATGGAGGCTGACCGCTTTCTTACATTTACTCATTAAAGGCCAAGAAGGGATAGCAAAACAAAGTGGCAGATGCATTAAGCAGGAGGATGCTGACAGTCCAAGAGATATAGCTGAAAAGCATAGGATTGGAAAGTTTTAAAGATCTCTATGGTGAGGATGAAGATTTCTCAGAAGCCTACAAGGTATGTTCAGATTTTGCAAATCATTTTCATAGTCAATATGCTGAGTATACATTGCAAAATGGATTGTTATTCAAGGGAAATCTGTTATGTGTCCCAAGAGGATCAATGAGGGAAAATCTGATCCAAGAAAAACACAGTGGCAGTCTTAGTGGGCATTTTGGTATTAACAAAACTTTAGAGTTGGTACAAAGATTTTATTACTGGCCTAGGTTGGCAAGAGATGTTAGGAAGTATGTAGAATAGTGTGTTGTTTGCATGAAAGCCAAAGGGGGAGCTAGCAATGCTGGTTTGTATCAGCCCCTGCCTATTCCTAACAAACCATGGGAGTGTGTGAGCATGGATTTTGTGGTAGGTCTTCCTAAGACCAAAACTGGTTTTGACAGTTGTTTTAGAAGTTGTGGATCCATTTAGTAAAGATGAGTCACTTTTATTCCTGCAAGACATACATGATGCAAAGCCATATTTCCCATCTCTTTTTAGGAAGCTAGGAGAATCCATGGATTGCCATTGAGCATTGTCTCCTGCATTAAAGTGGATGTGGAAGTTCATGGAGCCATTTTTGGAAAACATTGTGGAGCAGATTGGGAACTAATTTGTCTTTTGGATCAGCTTACCATCCTCAGATAGATGGTCAAACTGAGGTGGTTAACAGAGAGTTAGGTAACCTATTGAGGTGCTTGACAAAGGAATATGGACAGACCTGGGATATGGTGATTTCCCAAGCTGAATATGCATATAATGATAGTGTGAACAGAACTACAGGAAAAAGTCCATTTGAAGTTGTGTATGGGATGCACCCAAGAGGAATTTGTGAGCTCAGAGACCTTGGAACAATGGAGAATAGGAGCGGATATGTAGAAGATTTATGTCAAACCATGAAGGAGATTCATGAACAAGTTAAGAAGACAATTACAGCAGCAACACAAAAGTTGAAAGATAAAGTTGATGAGACAAGAAGAGATGTGCAGTTTCAAGTGGGTGATTATGTGATGGTTCACCTCAACAAATCCAGATTGCAGAAGGGGATGTCCACCAAGTTGCAAATGAAGAGAGTAGGACCATGCAAGGTGTTGGCCAAGTATGGCAATAATGCTTACAAGGTGGAGTTACCATCAAATTTGGGCATATCTTCGGTGTTCAACATTGCTGATTTGATCAGATATAAGGGCACAATTAGTGATGAGGTTCAGAACAGTCATGAGTTCTTCAAGGACATCAACAATGTACCCCTACCTAATCAAGAGCAGCTTGAGGCAGAGCAGATCTTGGAGTCTAGGGTGAAAAAGTCAATAAGGAATAAGGTCTACATGGAGCACCTTATCAAGTGGAAGAGCAAGCCTGACTTCGAGGCTACATGGGTACAAGAAGATAAATTCAAGAAGCTTGGCATTGACCTGAAAATGATCCCTCTTTCTAGTTCTTAGTCTTTGTGCTGAGAGGGGGAGAATGGTGCAGGAGCACCTGCCAGAATACAAGCATAAATTTTGAGGTGTTGTTTTAAATCATTTTTTTTTGTTAGGAATGGTCTTTAGCACCATTTATATTGTGTATAAGGACCTTTTTGGAGCTTAGGTTTAAATTTTAATAAGTTGGGAATCGTTGTGTTGTTGATTCCTAAGGTTTTGGTTAAGTTTGCAAAACATAGTGTGTTTTCAAACATGCATTTTTTGGTTACTTTTGAGCTCGAAACAACAAACCTAATGGTTTTCTTGTGATGTAAAAGAAAACTCTCACCATTTTGAGTTGGTTGGAAGTTTTTGACAATGGCAGTTTTGATGGAAATAAACAAGAAGCAGTGATTTTGCTGTGAACAATCTGTTTTTCCTGTTCTTGTTGGCATAACAGTAAATAGATGAATAGAATAAATCTTTTATTGGTTTAAGAGCATGTAAAGCATCTTTTTGGAGTCCTTTTTTGGTCTTTTTAAATAGTCTCTCCATCGCTATCTGCTTTTTGTAAAAATCTGTGTCTTTTCTCTAGTTTTGTTTTGAACTGGTAAAAACCAAAATAATGGAGTTTCAGGGTTGTTTATGATCGTGCCAGGCAGTATGGACGTAGAGGGAACAATGCTAAACTCTAGGCTTGTATATAGTGTACATATTGTAGTCATTAGAGTTTCTTTAGGCAAGCTGGAAGACTGCTCCTAGGTGAGTTTGGAAGCCCGGCTAGGAAAGATAGTCAAGAGGGAAAAACCCTAACGCAGCAGGGGTGTGGCAACATTATTATCTAATGTGTATTGTGAATGTAGGCAGCTCTAAGAAGGAATGGAGAAGAAAATAGGAGACTCTTCAATGCCTTTGTGGTCAGAAAAGACAGAACAGACTAAGGAAAAGCCTTAAGAAACCCTAGTTTCCCCAAGGTTGGATTGTACCCCTGTACGGGCAGGAAAGGTACCAAATTCCAAAGAAGCTGTCAGAGCTTGGGAAAGGAGCCAGAGAGTCAATAGAAATTTTGGCACAAGCAATTGGGAGAGAAGAGTTCTAACCTATTCTTTGTGTTGAGAGGGCTAAAAGGGGCTTGAGGCTTGTAGCCCTGCCCAAGAACCTAGAACTGAGATTTTAGGAAAATGATGGAGAACTAAAGCTTGGTGTTTGTTGAAGCATCTAGAAAAGACAACCTTGGAGGCCTTGGAAGGTGCCACACGCCCCTGCAACAAGGTTGGGCAGAATGGAAGGTTGACTAGTCTTTAGAGGAATAAGGACTAGATGGTGCATGTGAAGAAAGAGTACCAAATAACACTTGGTAGCAGCAAATTTGCAATGATAGCAGGGTTGTTAAAGTGAACCAGGGGTGCCTCAAAGGCAGAGGACCTATAGGTTGTAGGGTGAAAGAAATAACACCTTAGGAGTTCTCAAGACAAGGACTCAAAGTAGTGAGATTGTGTTTTCTCATATCAACCCTTGATCTATCAATGAGCCTTAATTTTTCCTTTTGGAAAGCTCTATTTTCAAATTCATTGTTATCTTGAAATTTTGTTGATAATGTTTCCATAGATTAAATAAGCATTCTTTCCTTTGGAAATTTTGGTGTATGACCCAAAGAAGAATACAAAACTGCCTTCTTCCACTCCTTACTGTGTTGTGCAATTGTGCAAGGTTGATTGTTTCTTTACTCATTGCATAATCCTTAATGAGTATTTTAAACCTTTGTAACAGTCTAAAAGTGATTGTCCTCAATCTTTGATAGATGCCATTATGTTAAATGCATTATTCTTGCATTTAGATTAAATGTTGAATCTTGTCAAATGCATTATTGTTTTCAAGAATTTCTAGAAATGTACTTACAAGAGCACACAATAAACATGATTTCTTTTATGTGCTTCATTTTCCATGAAATGACATCATCTTTTAAGTATTATGTCACAGTTCCTTATTTTTTGCTTTTAGATACCGTAATTCCATTCAGGTTTTCAATACTCACTATTTCAATGAGCAAATATTGCCATTGTGGTTTGCATTGAATACACTAAAATGCACCCTGAAAGTTGTGCATATATAATGAGTTGGGCTCAACCCTCGTGGGATGCACATTTCCACCGGTGTCGCCACAATAATGGGTTACACTTTTTGGGACATCCTGATTTTTGCCTAAAATCACATATTTTTAGAAAATACAATGATTTATGACTTTAAAGCTTCCATTTAAATTATTTTAATTAAAGAGGGATTGATCAAAACCCCTTAGATCAAACCCCCTTGGATAGAACCTTGTTAGATTTAAACCATACCTATAATCGAGTATCCTCTACGCCTATCAAAATGCTGATAAAAAAACCACTTTTGATTTACCTTTTGGATGATCAAATGAATTCATTTAAAATTTATGTTTTGTAAGCCTGCAACCCTTATTATAAGCTTCCCAAAAAACATAATTTTTAAATATGTTTAATTTTATTATTTATTTTTATCTTTGTGGAATGGTGGATTTCAATGAAGATCAAGTTCTTTTATTTCACACATAATTTAAAAAATAGAAAAAAATAGAGAAAAAAAATTTAAAAATACATGTGCACTAGGTATTGATGTCCTTATTCCAACAAAAAAGAATAAGTTAATTCAAATGAATACAAAAAAGTTATGCAGGCTGAAGTACACCTCTAAATTATAATTACGTTGAACTGGAAAATTAATTAAAAAAAAAATGTAACAAAAAATTATGAAAAAATATACATGCCCTAGATATTGGTGTGAAAAAACTGTATTTTAAAAATTAGAATTGTATTCTGTCTATTGAAAAAGTTATGCGGTTCGAAGTAAACATCACTTTTTTAAAATGTTGATTAGTAAAAAAATAAGTTATTAAAATTACATAAAATGATTCACAATTTATTTTTTAATCTATTTTTTAAAAAAATATAATTAGAATCTACACAAAATATCTAACAAATAACTAGAGTTTGATTCATCTTCAAAACCTTAATGGTTTAGGCTGCTATAGGTTTAAGAGAAGTGAATAATACAGTGAAAAATCCCACGATTTTAATGTCAAGTTTGGCCAAAAATTGCCAGCCCATTATTGGCCGGGTTCTTTACCACTCAAACGATTTAGAAAATATGAGGTACTTTTGTAGTACACATAAAGAAACAAAAAAGTTAGAAAAATATGTATACTTTGATGTGTTGTTTCGATGGCTTCAATGTTTTTCTCTGATATATTCAGCATATGGATGTTTGTTTGATGCAGATTAAGGTTAATTTATGCATGAATGGGTAAATGATTATGTATGGTGTGTAATATTTCATTGTTTAGAGCACTGCTCTAACACATTGCTTTGATTAATGTAGGCAACAGGAGCATCAAGGAGCTAGGAAGATGACAACTCAGGTAGCAGTCAGACAAGAAGACTCGACAAAACTAGTCATTCTCAGGCAATGACTGGTTACCCTCCTTGCATGCATTTTTCTCCATTTTCTTATTCATGCATATGTTAACCTTGATTTGTATTAAATAATACAAGAGTTAAACTCATGGCTTGTGTGAGTCAAAATGAATATTTCATTCAATAAAATAACTTTTCAGAAGAAATTTGCAAAATCTTCTTATGTTTCATGCATCTATATGAATGCGATGATTTGTGTTTCTATAATTTCTCAAGTTATTTCATTTATACAAATGAATGCAATGTAAGGGGAATATTAAATGTACTATTTTCTTTCTTCTTTATCAATGGGCTTTACCTAATTGAGCCATGGGTGAAAATCTAGGTAACATTTTTGGTAACACCAACTAGATTTTTGCCTGCTAAACATAAAAAACTAGTAGCCTAGATTTGTCCATTGGGCATGGAGTCACTTGATAAACTTAGAGGCTAACCTAAAGCAACTTTGCACATAGTTGTAACTCATCAGAATACTAGGACACTTATTGAAAATAGGAAAAAATAAAATGAAGACTAGCTATGCTAAGACAACACTTAGAGAATGAAAATTACAGCTAAACTATAGTGCAACAACACTTTATTGAAAGCATAAACCTAACCATAATATGTATAATGATAAATCATACCTAAAAACAACATTTGAGGTGAATCCCATTAATTGGGATTGGAAATATTTCCCCATCCATGTTTGATAACTGGAATGCGTTATGTTCCTTGCATTCAGTGATGATAAATGGCCTGTCCAAAAATGGTGAAATTTTGTATGCTTGCTTGGTCAACTCTTCAGTACATCCCACTTGAGAACAATATCACCTTTCTTGAAAATTTTGGTTGTAGCTTTCTTATCAAATGTTCTCTTTTTTTGGAGTTGATGATATTCCAAAGTTTTTGTTGCCTTGTCTCTTGTTTCTTCAAGCTCCATGAGCTCCTCTTGATAGAACAAGGGTTGATTGAGAAAATATTATCTCACTGCTTTGAGTCCTTTATCTTAGAACTCCTAAGGTGTTATTTCTTCCACCTACAACCTGTAGGTCCTCTTACCTTTGAGGCACCCCTGGTTCACTTTATCAACCTTGCTATCATTGCAACTTTGCTGCTCCCAAGTGCTATTTGGTACTCCTTCTTCACGTGCACAAACCAGCCCTTATTCCTTTAAAGACTAGTCACCCTTCCATTCTGCCCAACGTTGTTGCAGGGGTGTGTGGCACTTTCCAAGGCCTCCAAAGTCATCTTTTCCAGTGCTTCAGCAACTCTAAACTTCCCTTTTTCCATCGTTTTAAAAAAAACAGAGTTCTTGGTTCTTGGGCAAGGTTACAACTCAACCTTGGTGGAAACTAGGGTTTCAAAACTGTTCAGAACCAGTTTAGGACTGGTGAAAAGTTCTTCATGAAAACGGACTGTTACGGGCTCTTCCTTGCCACCATGCAGAGCCAAGACACTCCCCTAAATCCTCAAAAAAGAATCTTTTAAAAATCTTCACTCCCCTACAAATTATTTACGCTGTCCTCAAGCTTTTCCTAGCCGGGTTCTCACTGTCTCGCCTAGGAAAAATCATTTAGCATGCTAACAACTCTCAAAAAGCATTCTTTATTTACAATATGTATAGGTGTGGAGTCTAACCTAGCTTCCTCTGTTCCCATACTTCTTGGTACGGCCAGGAAATAGGCTAGAACTCCATTTTTTTTTATTTTAACAGTCAAAACAGCAAAACACAAAACCACAAAATAACAAGAAAAGGAAATAGCGATGGGTTAACTGACTATACAGTCACAAGAATGATTGAAATGACTTCCCTACATTCTGTAACAAATAGCCAAATGCCTAAATCAATTCATTAAATCGCTGTTTCCAGAAAACAAAACAGAAAACTGTATTTTTCTTCAACAAAATCACTGTTCTATTCACTTTCTCATAAACTGCATGGCGGGTTACAAATCAGATATAATGGCAGAGTGTTCAAATCTGTGGGAGCTAAATCAGAGCAGTAATTGATGGGACTTGGCAGTTATCTTTATTCCAACATATTTCAAGTTTGTTGTTGATGTGGTTGTGAAGACTTTGCAAAAGAGCTGGGAAGAACCTTAACGAAGAGGTGGCTCCAAGAACAAAATCGACCTTAAGGCTGCTCTGTGACGGTATATAAAGGATACTATCGTGCTTCACCATTTGAAAGGAAACCCTATGACATCAAACTCATCTACCTTTGACCTTATCCTGTATCTCCTTTAGAATTTTCCTCCGATGAGCCTTATGAAGCTCGAACTAGCATTTGAGCTCTGTTCTTCACCAGAATTCAATAAGAATAAAACTATGCTCTGTGCTTCACCAGAATTCAATAAGGATAAAATCATAGTTCTATATTGGCAGGGCTAGCATGAATGTTGAAGCTCTAGTTGCCATAGGTTTCTTTGTGCATGACATGAGTTTTATGTCATGAATAAATCCCTTTAATACATACCTAAAATTATAATTGAATACAAATTATTAGTTGATAGGCTATATATAGTGTGAGGTTTATGCCCAAAACCTGTCTCACACTGGATACATGTAGCCATTAAACAATTTTCCATTAGTTGTTTCCGACCATTTAAATATTTCACGTCTGAAAAAAAATTAATCACATTCAATAATCAGATCTCGAATAAAATCAGATTTTTGTCACATATGAATAGATTGAAGCAGCGGCCGGAGGGAGATTGGTTTTCATTCGTCTCATTTAATTTCTTTTTTGCTGTGGTAGGTAGGGCTTTGTAAATGGCAGGAGCAGATCAGTTCGTTTTTGTTGCAAATGATGTCCGGTGTGGTTTTTGCTGCTAAGGCTGAGGCATCGTTGCCCACCCCAATTGACAAGAATAGATGTGAAGAAAGGTTTTCTAAGTAGATTATACCATTTGATTCTTATTTAATGGATGAATTGAATGGATACGAAAGGGCCCATTAAATTTATTGTTATGTGCTCTGCAATGTTCTATCTGTTGAGAGAACTGTCTATAATCTCTAGATGAATGACAAAGACACATTCATTTTCTGTAATCACCACTAAGAAATTGGACAGATAATCATTTTCCAAAATTCCCTTTAAAAAAAAAAATTGGAATGCATAGATAGTTCACTTGATGCTATTAATTCCACTGGCTTGAATTGCTATCTAAATCACATTAAATATGTCTAAATCTGAAACCTAGTAACAAATATAGAAAGAAAAGGCTGTTGAGACTGTTATTTCAAAATTACATGCTAAAATTTGGTTGATTTACTGTTATTGTGAATTATGTTTCCATTGACATTACTCTCAAAAAATGTTGACCTTATGCACTTTAGTCAATCAAAAACCTACATTTCCTTCTAACTACTTACATTTTATCCTATATTATCACTGTGATTATGATGTATGTCTATTAATTTTTTCTTGCATGTGTACAAACAAATAGATGTACAACACAAACTTTGTGTCAGCTCTTTTAATAAAGGAACATCAAACCATCAACTACAAAAGCATCATATTTGAAATTGTTAAGCTTCAATCTTTCAATTCATTATAAACAAATTTATAATGCAACAAACCCTTTATGCCTTCCAAACAATATGTAAATGAAATATCTTGAGTATGTGTTTTAAACTCCTATTACAAACATATATAAACACTACAAACTACAATTCTTGCCATGTTTACTTAACATATAATTCTCTACCAAGGTACCATTGCACCCATTCCAATACAAAATACTTTGATGCCTTCCAATTAATATGTAAATTAAATATCTTGCGTATGTATTTCAAATTCCTATTACAAACTTGTATAGACACTACAAACTACAATTTTTGATATGTTTACTTACATATAATTATCTATCAGCGTACCCCTTGCACCCCATTTGGTGCAAGTACTAGTTATAATTAATAATCAATATAATTAGGGGAAAATATTTCAAGGGTAGAACATCCAATCAAGCCATCAAAAAAACAGATGATGGTCATAGGTTTGATTCCCTTGAATTATACCTGCATAGGTGGAGGGCAACTCATGCATACAAAGGTAATACTAGCGCATGTTAAGTCATTTCGCAAGTCTCGCCAAGTATTGATTCCTCTATATATAGTGGTAATACTAATAAAATTAAAGTTATGTTTCTCATTTATTTTTAAATGTATATAAATAAGTAAATTATTAAAATATAATCAAAGATGATTTAAAATAGAGAAAAATAATTATTGTTATAATATGATAATATTGTGATGAATTGTTAAAATTAAATCATTTGGATAGTATAAAAAAAATATAATCTTTTGTATTTGTTCTTGTTGATTTGTTTTAAAATGATTTAAATATACAAATTTGTTTTAAGACAGAAAACAAAGAAGAAAATTTTTTAAAAAGTAGATAAGATAGAAGAGAAAAATAGTAAGGAAAAATTCTTATGTTATAAAACGGGAGGGAAATATGATATCAATAACATGAATAGGGTCAAACATCACAAAAATATTTAACATTGATTACATGTATGTAATTTTTTTTTTTTAGTTTTTTTTTTCATCATTTATGAATTCAATTAATCATAGATGTCAATGGTTGCATATCATTCATTGTCATAAATCTAATAGTGATAAAATTAATCTTTCTCAACTTCAACATCATTCTCTTACCATCAATTTTAAAGTTAAATACTCAATTCTTATATTTAATTTTTACATTTATTATAATTATTTGTCAAGCTCTCCTCATTAACGTAAATTGATTTATGTTTAATTTAGCTAAATTATTGATATATTTCAATGGTTGTGTATCATTCATTGTCATAAATCTAATAGTGATAAAATTAATCTTTCACAACTTCAACATCATTCTTTTACCATCAATTTTAAAGTTAAATACTCTTAAAACTTATATTTGATTTTTACATTTATTATAATTATTTGTCAAGCTCTGCTCATTAATGTAAATTGATTTATGTTCATTTAGCTAAATTATTGATATATTTCATTACAATAAACAACATTCTAAAACATCATATTTGGGAGCATGTCATAAATTTACAATGTATATATATTTTAAAGCTTTCTATAAATTGTGTTAAATTGATTTTCAATTCGATATAATATTAGATAAATTTGAACCTAAGACTACGATTAAAGATAATATGACATAAATATTATGAGTTGCAAAGTAAATAACTATTTATTTTGCATGTAGAACACTATAAAATGATTTATACAAATTATATTCAAACACCCAAATAACTATAAATATATTTAATTTTAAATTCCTACACTTGTAGAAACATATGGTGTTACAATTGACATCTTACATATATGTTCACTATTGAACTATATGCTAATGTATTTATGAGTGCAAAATTTTCAACATAGATAAACACAAGAGTAGCCTAGATCATTAAGGAAGTCCTACTTGCTAAGAAAATAACCATAAGAATGCATTAACCACTTTATCTTGTTTAACACCAAATACTTTGACAAATTATAAGTTGTTGAATAAACATCATTAGTTGACAATTTTTTATGGAGTTGGCATCTTGGCAACTTTGTAAAACCATAGTTAATTATTCAGGAAAGTAGTATAGCTATTAGTGCTTAATGTCATGTGTATTGTTAAAATAACCTTGAGCACATGGTAATCATATTAACTATTACCGGATATCACAAAATCCATATTTCATTGTTGGTGTAAAAATAAAATGGTATATCTTTGATGTATTCTTAGAGTTAAGCTAATTTTGGATTGAATTTTAGAACCTTGTTACAAGATTTTAAACTCGTGAAAGAATTGCTGAATACAATCCAAATTTTTTTGTAGTATTAGTCTCTATCATTTATGTTATGGGTCACTATAAATATGGGCAATGAGTGTGAACTATTGAACTAATGATGAACACAAACCATAAGACTATATTGCTCAATATACATAGTTATTTTTTAATTTAATCATATAGTACTTATTCTATTTGTCTATTGGTTGTTTCATTGTACAATTGTTTAAGCCCTTTCAAAACCCATTTTACCAATATCAAAAATGCTTTAAACAAATTATGCAAGAAAATCATTCATAATGCTCCATATTAACAATACTTAAACGTTTTAAATACAAATGTTCAAGCAATTTAAATAAAAGTGCTTCATGACATGAGATTTTTTTAATGTTTTTAAAATTTGCATGTACATTTTAAACCTTGTAAAAAATTTCAAAAAACTTCCACAATACCCCAAATTGTGTCGTACTAGCCCCAAGAAAAAAAGATTTCAAAAGTGTGTCATATTCAAATGAATTGATAAGAGATCCTTGTGTTTTTGGCTAGTCTAAATACAATGGTGAACTTTGTTTCACTCCAACTCACATTCAAGAAAAAGTTATCTACAAAATAACAAATAACATGTAAACTACCAAACTTTTGATAGTTTGGCCTTTGTTCAATTTGGACAATCGATAGGACAACTAACTCTTGGACTACCTAGACACAATGGAAAGCACAAATTTGCTTTATTATTCACTTAGAACAAAATACTTATAAGGATAACCTAATTAATACCATGTAAGAGTTAAAATAAATCCTAAAAACTCTCCATTAAGTTTTGGCAATCAAACTAATTACAATCATTGTTTATTCAAAGCACAAATTAACAACACATGGGAATAAAATTTGTATCATCATAAGGTTGTTCAAAAGATTTTAGATGGATGAGTCAAGATGCCAAGTGTCTAAGAAGGGTTGAGTTAACTTCAATAAATAAAGCAACTAACTCAACAAGTACAAACATGATAGCACCTAATGAAGCAAAAATGTTACCTAATTACCATCAATCAATCAAATGATAAAGTAGTGGTAGAAGTTGATTACCTTTAATCAAGGATAACATGTTCTTATTAGCTACCTAGGTTGAACATATTACCTAAATGAACTAAAGAGGTGCATGAAAGGCATGATATTTCAGCAACATTTTAAGAATTAATTCTCAAACAACATAAATCAATACCAAGTGTAAGATCAAACTTGTAATAATTGAGATCAAACTCATAAAACAAATTTCATTTGCAAATTTTTTGGTGTAATAATTGAGATAAAACTCGTAGGAATCAAATTTCATTTGCTAAATTTTTGGTGTTAGTTTCTAATTCTGTGTCTTATCGTACTAAGACCATTAATTTTTTAGAAGAGAAAAAATAATTCAGAATATAACAATCATAATAAGACTATTAATTTTTAGAAGAAAAAAATGATTCAAAACATCATCATCATCCTTCCATCATCAATTTTAAAACTATATACTCTTACCCCTCACATGTATTTTTCAATATATCTAGTAAACTCATTACTAATTAAAATACACCTATTTTACCTTAAGTTTATAGAAAAGGAATTTTATTTCCCGTACCATTTATTGGGATTCAAAATAATACTATTCTAGAAAAGGGATTTTATATCCCGTACCATTTATTGGAATACCAAAGATACTCTAGTTCCCTTCATCATGAGTTGACATGTCCACATCTTTATTATTGACTATCAGAAATAATTTAAATGCGTTTTTGCATAAAATCAAGGTTTCAAATGGTAAGGGAAAGATGAGCGATACCAAAGATATCTTTTGAGAAAGCTAACAAGCATCTAAATTACTTCGTCTTGAGTTTGGCACTAATGTCTACATCTAAATTATTGACCTTCAAATCAAAGCACAAGTGGAAGAAGGAAATGTTTTGTGATGGTAAAAAGGAGGCGTGATGCTGACCTTAGTGATGCAGATTGACAAGCTTTTCTAAAGATTTCGTAGTTTTGTGATTCTCGATCCTTTAGACTGTTTGGTCTGTTTGGTCTCATGAACAACATTAAAATTTCTCATTCATTCATTCCGACTTAGACCGACCTTCTACACATTTTCAGATATTTATAGCATGGAGAGGTGTATGAATTAACGTGCATTAAAGTAAATAAGATCTATGCTTGGTAAAAGAACAATGATCTGTTCTTGGTGCTGAAGAAAAATGAACAAAAATAGAAGAAATTGGTTCAAAATGCTTAACTAATTATTTCCCATGATACACAAAATCAAGTGTTTTGCATGAGAGTATGAGCTGTCAACTTGTAGTTACCTAATAGCACTCTCCTCAGAGAGCTCTGAGAAAAAAACATTTGGCATCTAACTTTAATCATTCATTCATCACAGTGGCTTCCAAAGTATGCATCCGTCCAATACCCTAAGGTCTACACACATGGATCGATTGTATCATTTGACCAATTTCTTAAAAAAAAACAAAATAAAATCCATCGCACAAAAACAAATCCCATTTGAAATCAAGAAGCAGGCGAGATGAGTAATAACGGAATTTGGTAACCGCA
>VDFB02372557.1:0-31531 GCA_007258455.2 Sequoia sempervirens
TCCGTTGTAAATGACACAACTCCCAAAAGGTCAAGAAAACCATAATCTCCAAACCAAGAAGATAGAACACACTATAACTACACAAAACTCCCACTAAAAGTGATACAGAGTTGTATACATGGTATCATGACAAACATTATTACCAAAACTCCACTAAAAGTGAACAAAGCTTTTCATGCACCATAACTTACTGCTATAGATTCTAATGAATAACTATATCAGGTACTCTAAACCATCCTTCTATCTCACTACAATAAACATACCAATGTAATCAAGGTGACCAACCAAATACAATCCTCATCAGACAATTTACAAGATCTGCACTCATGCAATATCTCAAAGGAGAAAAACATGGTCAGTGCTCCAATCTCAAATAACTGAAAAATAGATTCAACCCACATCAGTAACATGCAGAATAGAAGTAACTAAGGAATAACATGTAGATTTCCAAGACTCAAACACTAGGGTCAATGGTAGACCTAATTTTCCAAACAAATCCACATAACAGTATCCATAGATCATAAGAACCCATCAAGCAACCCTACAAATCTGAAATTGTTTCCATCCAGAATACTCTAAGAGTCTGAATACAATCTTTCCACAGATCTACAAACCACAGATTTTTGTTAACATGTAAAACCTACAAAACCATCTCTCTGTGAATCTGAAATCACTTAAATATCCAAATATTCACACCATACATGTCATCTGAAAGAATGAAATGTCACAAATCTACAAATCCACAACTTTTTGTAATAGGAAAACTGTAAAACCTACATATCCAAAATAACATGAATATGAAAAAGGAGGAACTAGGTTGTCCAGGAGTTTCCATATCATAAAATACCAACTCCATAACCCACATGCAACTGGTGGAAAATCATCCAATTCTTTCATGTAACCAAGGGCTAAACCCATGAATCCAACATAAGCACTCCATACTACAGTCCAAAAAATAAATGTTCTTCCATGTAACTAGGGCACCAAAATCAACCACCCAACATGAAAATCCATTCACTTCACATGACCACAAGGTAAAGGGACATAACCACCATGCAAGAGGATACTCACATATTGCCAAACCGGAGCTCCAGATCACTACCACAAGATCAACTCCATGAAGATACATAACCTTGAGCCTCAAGAGACCACTGTATATCTCATTGACAATATCCATCAGAGAGTTAGATACCATGGCTTCCAATCTCACAAATCTGCAAAGCAATGTCAACATACAAAACATCCATTGCAGCCCAAAAGCCTCCAACATTCTACAATTCCTTCCAACAGATTCACAAGCTTTATAAGCTTAATTCAAAAAAGGAATACCCATAACCAAATTACCTTGAATCCATCACATGCAATCACATGCAAGAAACATTCAAGTGCATGCAAGTACATGCAACTCACATGCAAACACATGCAAGCTCATGCAAGCAACATGCAAGTACACGCAACTCACATGCAAAAACATGCAAGCACATAAGAGCACATGCAAGCCATGGAACAACCTTAAGCTCTTATACCAATTTTTGGAATAAACGAACAATCTCTAATCCAATTTTTAATCACCAAGATATGATACCAATTAGTGAGATACAAAGCTTTGACTACAATATAGAAATTTGAAAATTGTATGCAAATCTGTAAGTAACATTTCATAATCCTTGAAATACCATGAAGAGATTCAACTTCTTTATGATGCTAAAATCGGCCACTCTAACATGCTTGATAAAACCACCTTAGATGAACTTATAACAACAATAACATCACCATAAGATAGAATCAACAAAGAGGCACAAATCAACAACATAAGAATGCAATATTTCACAACACAAGGTAGCAATGGAATAAAAGAATAAACTCATAACATAGTGTTTACGTGGATAAACCCTTGGGGGAAAAAACTCCACCAAGAAGAGAGGCCCAAGTTGTATTATCTTCAAAACAAGATTACAATACATCCACTTCCAATCTCCTCTTGAGTCTTCAATCCTGCAGCACCTTGTTACTCTTGTTACTCTCTCTCTTACACACCCTCAAACTTCACTCTCAAGTCTCATATTTATATAAAATGAGTACCCACCAAAGGAATTCGTGGGAGATGGACAAAATCCAATATTTCTATCTTGGGATACACCAAAATCATCTTCTTACATATTCCCTTACACTTGTCATAGGCATCTTCCCAATATAGGCGCCTAGAACCAAGAATAGGAACTTACAAGACAATAATAGTCGTCATATGTTGTCATAGAATCTCTTACACCTTATGATAGTTGTAAGTTGCAATAGATGCTCTTACAAACTTATGACATGCATCATAACAGCTCAAAAATACATTTCCCAAAGATAGGCACCAAGATTCTCCACCTCACCTCATTTACTATTTACCAAGATTCCTTGAGTAGTAAAAGTAACTCTGTAATAAACTGCTAGTGAAACTTATTCATCTCTTATGGGTAATTACAATTTGAAAATAATAAATGGAATAAATACAATATTGGGATTTACAAGGTTAATGGCACCTTATCCCAACACCTAAGACCCTTTAGCGTTGTGCAACACTATACTACAAACACAAGTTTGCATTCTCAAAAGCAACATCGATCGTAACAAATGTGGTGCCCTAGGGGATCACTTTTGATCAACCTAAATGGACCCTAATAAATGCATCAAAATCACAGAAAACGAGAAAAGTTTGGAAAGGCGTACTGGGGGTCCTAGGTCCTGGGGCCGCTAGAACTTATAAACCCGATCCATTCAATGTTTGGGAAGCACACACGCCACCATTCCATCAGCACCTCAAACAAAAAATTCAAGATTTCTAATGGCTCGAAGTGCAAATGATTTGAAAATGACCCTCCTAACCCTATTTATGCAAAATTTTAAGGGTTTTTTAGGTATTTTTTAGGGTTTTTGAACCCATTTAATCTATTTTTTTACAAGGAAGCCTATTTTGATCTGTTTTCATCATCATAAACATAATTTTGCTTCTCATGGGTTGTCTTTCACTCCTGATTTGTTTTTGAACCTTTTTTGTGAGCTCGACCCAATTTTGCAATTTTCGCCCGATCTCTCGAGGGGGTAATGTAGAAATGTAATTTCTTCCACTGGGGAAGTAGTGGGGCATCAAAAAATTAGAATTTTTTTAATTTTGATCATAGCAATGTTATTCTTTGAACCAATGCAATAGGTACCTCACTTCAAAGAGGGGCAAAATATAGACACCAAAAAGGTCCTTATTGATACTATGCATCTAATTCTAATTAACTTTGTTTCTTCCTAAATCACTTTAAATTAACCAATTAATTAAATAATCATCATTATTTAGTTAAATTCAGCTATTAATCAAATAATTAAATTTATTGGATTAATTCACCCTTCTTCTAACTAATTTTCATCATATTTAATTAAATCCTCCTAAATCCTCTCATTTGATTAAAATCAATCCAATCAAATGTCACAATCTCTTAATTCACTCCAATTAATTAATTCTGGATTAATTAATCCTAAATCACCTTTCTAATCATCCTTATTAATTCCTCTAGCTTTTAAATCCTCAAGAGTTAAATCAACCCATGGTCAACTAACCGGTTTGCACATGATAATAATTTCTATTAATTATTTAAATCCTCTAATTTCCCTCACAAAGGTACATTCAAAAGAATATTCCTCTCAACAACCTCTCATTCAATTTCCCTCCAAAGGTTTTAAAAAATCTATCACATCCTCTTACATTTGCAATAAATTATCTTACATCCTCTCAAATCTCAACCAATTTCATTTAGTTCCTCTTACACCCTTTCAAATCATCAACCAATTTCATTTATTTCACTTCCAGCCTCCTCCACTCACACATTTCCCAAAATGTGCTCCGACTTCATCCAATAGAATTGTGAGACTTGGCACATTCTCATTGGCTCTCAATTCCCACATTCATCAAACCCTCTCATTCTTCAACCCTTGGCTTCTATAAATGGAGGAATCATTTTCATAATATGGATCCACAATCCATTCAAAGTCATTATGCTCATTTCATCCATTAATCATCCAATTTCTATCACTATCTTTGAGGGAAATTGAAATTTATCAAATCCATTTTCATCCATAATCTTATGCATTGTTACTCTACTCGAAATTCATCAAGGATCTTGAAGCTTATCAAAGGGATTGGGAAAGGACCACTCTCCAAATCAAAGTGACACTGATCCCCCTATGGGATGGAGGTTTGATCTATTTAGTTTGTTAACATTCCTACACTTGTTTTATTTTGTGCTTTTGTTTCATGTTTTCATCTTTGTTTGATCAAGAATCTCATAGGGAATGATGTTTGTACTAATTTGAATGACTAACCTTGTTTGTGTTGTCTTTGTTTAGCTTGGTGCAAATCATCATTCACACATTATTTTCCTCTTCTATGAGCTTAAATGACAAATCTCTTAAAAATAGTGTTGAACTTGGTGCTAACCCCTAGTTTGAAACCTGTTGTTGTCCCTTTTGCTATTTTTCCACCTTCCATTTATACCGACCGAGATTAGGATGCGGATGACCTACTATAGGTTCACTCGCATGTTCCTTACTAGTATTTTTTTATTTTTCTTTTTTTTTACAAGTTCTTGCATGTAATTGCATGTGCATAATGTGACCCTCATAATTTTTCATTTGATGTGTCTCTCTCTTTGTGGCATTCCTCTATATAAATCTACATTCTTCTCTATGTCGTAAACATTTATCTTTTCATTTTTTCTTGTGTTTTCCTTTTGGGGATGATGCAAGGCATTGAGACATTTAGCTCTCTTCCATGGACTCAAAAGGATTTTTCTTTGTTTCCACTCTCTATGTGTCATTCTTCTTGTTCCATGAATATTTGGGGAATGATAATATTTTCGCATTCTATGACAACATTGTAGCAAAGACATATTGACCCTGAATCCATAGATCCCTTATGTATTCTTGGGGGAAACCCCTATTTCATTTTTCATGACATAGCTTTATTTCAAAAACATATGACTTGGCATAGGCTTTTTTCAGGAAAGCTTTCATGTCTTAGGAGAAAAAATTGGCTACTTTAAATTATTTGCTCACAACGAATGTATTACAAACTACTTTAAAGTGGGGGAATACATCTTTTGACATTTTGCATATTCCATGTCATGATTTTATTTTTTATTGTTATGTGTCCTTTTCTTGGTGGTGTCATTAGGTTTGAAGTCCTTCAAGAGTGTGATATTTCTAAGCATATGATTTCCCTTAGTGGCATGATGCAAACAAGGCATCCCATAAGTTGTGATTTGACATTCTTTACTTGTCCTCTCTTGGAGACATTAGGAATGATGTTCCATAAGAAGAAGGCTTTAAACAAATGAAGAAAAATCCCCTTAAACAAAAACCTATACACATAGCATTAAAAAGAATGACATTGTGGTGCCTTATTAAAGTTATCAAGAGGATAACTTTGATATAGTATGGGAGGATAATATGATTCTCTCATTTGCCACCTTTTTGGGATAACTCACCTAGTGAATAGCCTAAGGTTCCACTACCCCAAAGTGATCATGCATGTTACAGACAAACAACCTAGAGCTAGTCCACATCGTGTTCGACAGATCGTCGAAGCTTGATCCTTGTTTTAGACAAACAACTGTGTTCCACATTGTTTTGGAATGATTGAAGCTTGATTCTTTGTTTTTCATTTATTTTTCTTGGTCTTTGATAGGGTATGATTATGTATCTTTTTCATTGATACCTACATGAGTGTCTTGAATGTCTACTTTAGTGTGATTTTGTCATGGGGGAAAAATCTCACTAAAGTGGTTGAAAAATGTACCATAGAAAAAAGTAACCCTTTTTCACACTTTATTTGGGAATGAATAATTAATGATAAAATGGACTTAAGTATGCCTTATTTAGGGTGTTGTAAAGTGTATTCTTACACTTTCATACTAATCTAGGGCTTTATTAATTAATTGAGGCTATTAAGAGCTTAATTGGCCCCTTAAATTCAAATCCAAGCCTTTTTTATTGCATTTTTCAAAGGATAAGTCTCGACACTCATTAATAATGTTTCACAACATTTAATTTGGCAAGGTTTAATTCCTAGCCTAGTGAGCCAGGACCCATTTTCCACTTGGTGAATGGGTCCTTCCTAGGTCCTAGGACCCCCTTTTAGCATAACATTTCACCTCCCCAAAATGTTTCATAGTTGATTGTGGTAGGACCCATTCACTGTATGGAATATGGGTCCTTCTTAACTAAAGACACCCCTTTTTGAACTTGTTTGTGGCAAGATTTTAATGATTTTGAGTTCTCTATCTAATGTCGGCTTGTGTATTTTATTTTCAGGATTAAATCTTAAGTTAAGTATAAATATAAGGTTATTTTACATAGTTTCATCAAAGCAATCTAATATTTTCAAGAGAGCATCCTAATACTTTACAAGAGCATACAAGGGCAAATTATCAAGGTTTTATTACAACAATCAAGGATCTCTTTCATCATGTCAAAGTCATGCATATTGTTGAGCTAATGTGGTGTACCATTGGTGGTCAAGTTCAAGTCTTCAAATCCATTATCTCATGCAAAGTTCATGATCAAGATCTACACTCATTGAGGCCATTTCATGTTAAGTTTTAGATTTGCAATTCAAGCTTCAATAAGGGTTTGGTGAGTTGTTACATAAATTTTTTCATTCATCATTCCTTTTATGCATTTTTTCAATTCAAGGTTTAATTACCTAAACAGGGTTTGACCAAGGCAAACCCCTATTCCCTAACAAACACCAATTTTTCTTCTCTCTTAATGTGTGATTGCAGGTTTTAGGTTGAAGATCAAATATTTTCAAAGTTGTAAAGTTGCAAAAGTTTTCATTTATATTGCAAGATCACGAAAAGTACTCTACATAATTTACATTTGAATTTCCAGAGCTAAACACCTGGGAGTTGGGCATGCAGAAATTCAAGAACATAACTCAAAAATTAGTTTTTAAAAACCCTAATAGGGACGCATTCACCATTGGGAAAATGAGTCCTAAGTGAAGCTTGAAACAACACTTTTTCAGCAAGGTACACATCATTTCAACATCTTAAAACTTTCCTATCTACTATTATAATAGTTAGGTTTCTTTTCTATTGCTTTTCTATGCATAATTGAATTAAATAACTAGTAAAAAGGTGTGATTTATCATCTTGTTAATCCAATTTGATAAGCCCCCCTTTTTCTATGTTTCATTTTGGTGAACCCGAGTTATTGAACATTGTAGTTTTTTTTATTTTTGAAATCTTTCTTTTCATCTTAGGTTATATCTTGCATTCATTTGCATTGAATTAGATCCCATTTAGAGTGTCTTAATTTGCATTCAAATTTCCATCTCGTCTAGGGTTTTGGAATTGCACTATTTGCATTCTTTAAATATGAAAAATACAAAAACATAAATCATCTTGCATATCATTTAGATCACATAAACTTGCATTTGAAAATAAAAAAAAAATTGCATATCAAAATAGTTCTTTTCATTCATCATTTTGTTAAATTTTTAACTTGCATTTCACATAGCATTTATAGAAATTTGAACCTAAAAATTATTGATACAAACTTGAACCTAAAACCTATTGAAAAAGGCTTAAAAAAACTATAAAAATCAACTTCAAAACCCTAATCTAGGACCCATTTGACCTAGGGTGAATGAGTCCTGATCATTTTTGGAATATGAAAACTTTTGTTTTATGCTTTTTTTTGCTGTTGTTACATCTCTTGTTCAATTTTTTGATTTTTTGTTTCATTAATTTCATTAGATCTAGCATAACTTTCTTCATTTAGTGCATTGTCAAAATTCAAAATTGCATTCATAGCATTTCACTTTCAGTCTATTGTATTGTGTAATCAACAAATTGCATTGTTTAGAATCTAAAATTTGCATTTTATTCTAGGTCATTGCATTACTCTTTACTCTCTTTCAATTTTGGGTTTGTACACTAAGTTTGTGGAATCTTGTATGAGCTTTACAACTTCCTTTCCTAGTAGTAATACTATTGTTAAAAGTAGTTGAAGATAGATTTTTATAAATTTAAGAATAATTTAATTGCTAAAAATACTATATTAATGTTAATGGGATGTTCCAAAAATTATAAAAGAAATTATTTTGATATTTTAATGTAGATAACTTGAAAATCTAGTGCATGGAAATAAAAAAAAATCATATTTTTTAAAATTAAGTTTACTAAAAATGTCATAGTTTTAATGAGACATCAAGTTTTATTTAATTTTTATTTTGTAAGAAAAAAATTATACCATCTTGGAGAGGATTCTCTCCTCTTGTGCACCATACATATTTTAAATTTTCAAATATTTTTAATATTTTTTAAAAAATTATAGCCATCCTCATGTTTGATTATAATAATCTACTTGCAATATATTCAAAAAAATCATTATAAAACTAATCCAAATATCAATAAAAATTAGATTCTAGAAAAAGTTATTATTAGATTTTCATGAAAGTACCCTTAGAAAAAATTGGAGTGGAAGTAGAATTTTTATTGAATTTTCCCCAAAAGAGGCATTATGATACCAAAAACAATTTCAAGCGAAAGTGTTTTAATTGGAAATCTTTAGTTTGGAAATGTTTTTTTGTCAAAAATACATATAAAGACAACCTAGTTTTAAATTTAAATTTAAATTCCATCAATTTAATAATTTCAAGTGGAAGATCTTTGTGTCATGAAGTTAGGGTGAAATAATTTTTCCTAAAACCTCTTTGTTAGCCAAAAGTGTGACACAATTTTGAATTTTTACTCTCATGCAAATCATTGTGTTATGGTATACTACTTTTGTGTTTATTTCCTTGTAACAATATTATTTGTTTTTTTTTTTCACATATATATTGTCATACACTGTTGTAGGAAGCATCTTCCACGTCTCTACTTCCTTTCATCAATCAACCTTGAAAGAACTCAGCTCAATTATTCATTGAGGTGTTAGGGTTAGAGATGGCAGATATCTAACAATTAAATGCAGATTTAATTAATAAACAGAGAAACTAAAAAACACATAGAATAAATCATAACATAGAGAATTTAACGTGGTTCACCCAATCTGGGCTACATCCACCAAACCGTAGCCATCCAATACTTTTATTATCCAGTAAAACCCTATTACAATCTTGCGAATAATCGTGTTTTTTATCATACTGTAATACCCAACTGAACCCCCTTTTAACAAGCTTAGAAGCTTCCAAATTTAGGGTTCTACAAAATTGGATTTTTCCTTTTTCATTGATTTTTCCCTTTCTCGATGATGACGCGAAAAAGTAGGAAGAAATTTTTTGTCAGTATACCATGGGCTATATAGTATAGCATGATCAGTCACCACACACCAACATGAGGCTTCAAAATTTATGTGTTTGGCCTATAACTGTCTTGAAGATCTAGCCATTAATAAATCTTACAAACATATTCAAAATAACAAAAAAAAATTATAAAAGAAAAAATTGGTAGGATTTCCTTCTTCTGAGATGATTAATCTTTACAAGGCAATAACATAAGAATGAAATAGATTACTTGTAAGAAATAATAACAAAATTGTAATTGGAAAGTACAAACAATAAAACAATGGCATAATTTTTAAGTCTTTATTGGGAAAATTTCTACTAATAAATTTTAAGAATTACTAAGTTACTCAATTTGAATTAGAAATTCAATTGAAGGGTAAGAAATAATTTTTATCACATTTTTTTAATAAAATTGGAAGACCAACTATTTATGATAATTAAAGATGACAAGTTACTAGAAAAAATTTATCCGAAGAATGGCCTATTGGCCAAAACATGGAAGATGTTAACTAATAATATCAATTTAATCAAGTGGTAATGGATCTATTTCAATGGAACCAAAAGTTGTATACATCAATACCCCCAATGGGACTATCTTGTCTAATGCCATGTTGCATAATTCAAGTTGATGATGATACATTTTTTTATCATTATGTGTGTCAATGGATAAAAGTAGTATATATAAAGGTGTAATGTGTGGTATATATGTACTTTCATTATGATGTTTCAATAGATGTTTACTCATTGGCACATTTAATCTTATGATGATGTGTAGTGAATGATGTATCATTCATAACTTTTTTATTTTATTGATTTTAATTAATTCCCCCTTTTTTATACTGAAATGTTTATTGAAATATTGAGGTCCAACATCATAACACCAACAACCAACAATGCTCTCTCTCTCTCTCTCTCTCTCTCTCTCTCTCTCTCTCTCTCTCTCTCTCTCTCTCTCTCTCTTTGTGTGTGTGTATATATATATTCCTTCATCATCATGTTTGATGTATTTACATGTATACCATCAACATTTGATATTTAAAACATATTTTCATATATTCCAAAAAAAAGCTTACTCAATATGAATAGCAATGTAAATAGCCTCATCATCCATTTCTTCTTGACTATACTCATCAAATTGAAATGTTAAAAGTGTGTTTCCTAAGTGAATATTGATATCTTTAACTTGAATTTTATTATTGTAAATAAAATATTAAATTTATGCTTTAGAATAATACATATATGCATAATATGTCCATGTGTCAAATGATAACCACAAAAAACATATGCATTAAAGTATATAATGAGACACCCTTAGATGAATATTTTCATTTAAGAAGAGGTGATGTGATATTAAATCTAATTTCACAATCATTCTTGTGAGACCATGTGTGAAGGATCCTCTAATCTAGTGAATTTTTAATACCTTATGTTCTATGTTACCCAAAGTTTCTAAGATGGGCATGACAAGGGATAGGCAGAAGGGTTCTAGGGATAACTTTTTTGGGGTAATTTTTGGGGACAATATGGGATGGAAAAAGATACAACTAAATAAAAATAGGGAAAAATTAATATATATATATAAGGAAATTTCAAATATTCATATGATAACATTGTAAATCATTTATATGAATTCTATCATGTAATTTATTTATGATTGTGACAAAAACGTTGGGCAATATAAGACTATGTTAGGAAAAATTGATCTAAATATAAAATTCTTATGAATAGATATAAAAAACACAAGGTATATGTAATCAAAGGGGCTATAACTAGGTTAAGGTATAAGGTTTGTATGGCCAAAAATAGGATAAGAAAGGAAGATGTGGCTATAGAAATAGTAGGAGATGGTTAAACAATGTGGGGGATGGGAGATAAAAATAGAACACAAAACTTGAAGGCATTAAAGAGGGCATTGAGAATGGTTTGGAGATCAAAGGAAAAATATGAGAAATAGGGATAGGACCTAGACTTTGGAAGAAGGATAGAGAAGTGTGGTATTAAATGAAGACATGTACAATCATAATGAATGAAGTATAAGAAGTAAGATAAATATCAAACCATTGGAAGGCTTAATACTTAATCATTAAATGGCTTGAATAAAGTATAAGACTTACACAGAATAAGTAGAATAAATAGAGTCACAAAAATTTAAATATAATTGGTTATCTAGATCCCGGACATCACAATTCATTCTTTGCAACTTACACATGGTCATGAATTGTTTCTAAGTGTGACATTATTTAAATTGATAAAATTTTAGTTGCATGATTAATTAAATCCCTAAATTGTTAGCAACACAATCATAACTTTTAATATGCATCCACTTGACAATCAATCTTATCTTAAAGAACTGTCAATTAAATTTTTAGTCATCTTAAAAATTATGATGTGATTAGAGTCACACTCATCAAATTGTAAATCAAATGGTAAAATTGTGGCATATATTCACCAAGTCACAAATGATCAACATTCCCAGTTTCTCACAAAGGTAATGTATATATATAAGTGCAAATGTGGATGGACTTAGCATGTAAGTGAGTAGGAAATTTGTATTCTTGCATAACTAATCCCTAATCTTGCAAGGCAATATAAAGGGCCAAACATTCTTCTACAAAGTAAACCTTACTTACACTTCATTCATTATTATTGGGCATGCAAAGCCAAATTCCAATGTGCATTGCCTAGCATCCTCCTATGTTGTGCCATTAATGGGTTCTTTGGAATTGGATGTAGACGTACATAAAAGTGTACAAAATAACCTTTTTTTTGTTGGATATTGTAGTTGTAATGTCCTATAGGACAAAAATGTATGCAAAATCTAGATAGCAAAGACAAGGCATGGCGATTGTTTGATAGAACACCACTAAGAGCTACAATATCATAGACACCATGATTGTGGGCACAAAGTGAAGTTCCACACTTATCACTAGCATCCTCTCATGCTTACAACATCTGTTGTTGCTATGTGCACAACTTTCTATAATATTCTTATTTATATGAAGTATAGCAATTTGGCAGATGTAAAGTGTTTGACCCCATTAAAGAACAAAGACAAAATCTCATAGAATATGATGTTGCAACATATAGAAGATATAGGGATTCTTGTGATGTAGTCATACTATTCCACCATATGCAACAAACAAATCTCCAACCCAATTTGCATGAACCTTGTCAGCATTCCCCAAAAAAGTGCCAAGATTAATTAATAGTGAGGAACAAGTTATGGACATCCATGAAAGCATAGTAGAAGGGGAATTTTTATTGGATAGGTATGACAAGATGAAATAAAACATTCTCCAACTTATGTAGCAGACTTTTAGGTTCCATAAGATGACACCATTCTCAAAAATATTTTTGAAATCTCTTAATGAAAATGCTGAAATTTGCAAAGAGCTCTTGATTCACCCTATAAATTAAGTAATGATTAGGATTCAAATGGTTGATAAATACTGGCATTAGTATGCTAGACAATCCTCAACAAAATATGTATGAGGATACTCAAGATTAGAAAGGATAGTATGAGAGACAAGGCCATTTTCTAGAAAGTAATTTACTACTAGTTTTACAAAATAAATGTTACCTAAGGAATGAAAATCTAACATGTAATAGTCCCAATGAATCATTGGATAATGTTGCATTTAGACAAAACTTGGCACTAGGTCACATGAGCACTTTAGAATCAAGTAATTATTCAAAAAAATGGCAATTAGCATTAAAGTGACATCTAAGAGAGGGGAATGATATCAACACAAATTTGTACCTTCACTGATAGATGAACATTATCAAGAGAAAAGAATGTTCTTGAGGTTGAATTCTAACTATTTTAATGATAACAAGTCACATCGGTACTTAATACTACTATGGACTCCTGGAATTAAACCATTTAAGGCATAAAGGCACATTGTGTGTATATTTAGTGTCCTTGTCTTGGTAGGACAAATACCACAACACATATCACATATTAGGACTTATTAAGTTTGGAAGTATGATGATTTTCGTATTTTTTCTTGTTTGACACATCGTTGCTTTTGGGGTTGTTTTAGTATAATGTTCATTTTTTATATTTTATGATAAAATGAGAAGAAATGACATTTACAATTAATCTCCAATAGAAATAATCATAACATTAAGATGTTTAAGCCATTTACAGGTTCAATGAATGATATCTACTATGTAAAATGATGGTAAAAATGTTGAGGGAGAAGAGCCCAATGCCAATTTAAGATAAAATGTCTACATTTTGAATATGTTGTGACCCCACAATACTTGGTATGGTGGCCAATAAATAATACATAAGTTAGTAAAATTGGTGTGGCATCCTCACATAAGGCCTTCTCTAAATCATACAACTTGGTTTGTTTGTCCAACCAACCCCTTTGTGAATGTATGGCATCCAACAATGAATGCCAACTACTATAAATAATGGTAAATAGGTACTGTTGCAGCAAAGGAAATATCTACATCTAGGACAAGAACAACCAATAATAATATTAACAAAAATAATATTTTTCATTAAGTACCAAATAGAATATAATACTCTAAAAAGTCTCCACAAATTTATAATTTATTATCAAACATTCAACAAATTGGAAATCCCAAAAACTAAATTGAAATTTAAACAAGTGTTACAAAGTGGCGAGTACTTTCCTTGTAGCATTAAAAAAAATTGTTGTCAATTAATAGGTTGGTAAAGATTTGTTATCTAATTTGAGATCAATAGACACTTGCAAGCTAAATCTATCCCAATGTTAGTGTTTTGGTGAACATTACTTGTTGAAGCTAACCTTGACTCCGAGACACTAGACACAAGTGTGATTAGCACAATTAAAGTTGTGGTTAGTCCTTAGAATAAATAATTGTATGATTAGTTAATTTTAAGTTTGATAGAAAAATCTATAGAAGCATAGTCAAAGTTGTTTTTGTCAAAATGAGAATTGTGCCAATTTCAACTATTTGATTGATTAGTAGATTCTAAGTTTGATAGTTAGATCCCTAGAAGTGTAGTTAAAGTCGAGTTTGTCAAAATGAGAATTGTGATAATTTAAGCTCATTGATATCATGTATCATGTAATTTAATATGTTCAAATTATATGTATGATGATTATGTTGTAATATAAATCTAATATTGAAAATCGATGGACCAACAAACATGAAATGAAAAAAATGAATAATCAATTATTATAATCATAATCATACTTACCAAACCTCATTCTCCCTCCCTCTAGATATGGATACTTTAAGTTTCATAATTTACTATTTATTAAATTTAAATAATGATTATGCTTTTAATTTTTGGTATGTTTAGTTTGAATTTTTTACTAACTAATGGATTTTAATTATTAGTTTTAAGTAAAAAATTGTTAATCAAATGAAATCTGTGGTTTAGCGAAGATTTAAAGTCAGATGCATTCAAATTCAAAGAACAATTATTATTTGAACTTAGTAAAAAATAAATCTATTGGTTGGTGACAATTTTAAATTAGTTTTATTTAAGGTTTAATCAAATTTTGATATTAGAGAAATAATGTATTCAATTCACTTCTCCTTTTAACTAGCTCAATAGTGTCAATTTTGTTGTTTGATATAGGCACCGACACTATATTATTTTCCATGGATAAAATCATGTATCACCCAATTCCTCGACATGGTTCCTTAAATCACTTTAATGCTTCATAAGATGGCATGGATGGAAATTTGATCTCCTCTAGTAGACAAATAGGGTAACTTTGTATTAGGTAAGAAACAACCTCAACTAGATTTGGAGATGTTTAAATGTATTAAACAAAACAATGGTAGAATCTATCCTATGTCAAATTATTTATCCACTGCATAAGAAAGCTCAAAACGTTCATGCTCAAGTCCAGTACAAAATTAAGAATATATTTTTTATAAAATAAGATGAGATACAAAATGAGGGCATTCCATAATCAGGATCTACAGATGATACAGTGTAAGCTCTTCTTTACCAGGCATACAATTAAAAAAAGCCATCTATGGCTTTTCAAAAGATCTCGTAATTGCAAAAACTATATTCAGGGAATGCTTTCTTTTAGTATTGGACACAACAACAGGCCATAATGTTTGAGCAATATAGTATTGCAGAAATCGAATCCCCCGCTCCACAATGGATTTAGAGTGAGCATAGATAGGGAACCCTCAGCCCACCAGAATTTGGGATTTGTTACTACCTCATAGTATTGGTACATTCCAGCAACGCCCCTAATATTACCACTTGAAATTTTGAATTCGGGTTAGTTACTTTTCACATACATTCAATGTCACCAAGAACTTTGTAAAAGGAACCTAGCTAGCATTTAGGCACACAACATTTGAAATCACTAAAGATAAGGGTGAGTAACTTTCACCTTTGCAATTAGAAGTGTTTTTGTTGGTGCCGGTGTTTGCAACATTATTGACCTTTACAGCAGCTGAAATAGTTTTGCAAACAAAGAGAGAATTAGATACAACTAAAATTATTATCATAACTAAAACATAAATTATTATTCTGATACACCTGAAATTCATAACGAAAAAAATTGCAAGCAAAACCTTATAGGCTAATAAATACCTGAGTTTGATTCAGCTCATTTGATACCTCCTGAGCTAATTCAAGTGCCTGCAATGCAGTTTGAGTGACTTCAAGTTCTGTTTGAAGCTCTATGATGCGATCTTGGAGCCTTGATATTATAACCTCGTGCAAACGTCTTTCCAAATCCCGTGGTGAAACAGAAAAATTTCCTGTATTAAATTCATCATGCGTAGAAGAACTATTGTCTTCTTCTGATTCTGCATTACGCGTGAGGCCATCCTCTCTCAGTTCTCCATTAACAACATCAACTATGCAATCTGGATCAATCTGCCACACCGTTGAAATTCTCAGGGTTATGCCGCATGATCATAAAACATCATAGGAAGATCCTAAACATCAAGCTAAAGAAACTCGAAACTTCTTTACAAATATGTTACTAAAACTTCAAAACAATAGGTAACCGGCGTGACCAATCAGCAGTTAAGACAAAGTATGTAAAAGGCTACAAGGCATTTTCTAATTTATAGTTCACTTTAATGGTTTGTTACAATAGCATGCCCTGTCAGTTTAAGACATGCAAAGGACACTGAAATAAACTTCCCTTTGTTTGATCTAAGTACGTAAAAACTCAGAGTTCACTTGCCCATTAAAAGATTTTCTTTACTTTAAACTCAAACTTCAATGGCTTATATGTAGATTTTATTTAAATCTTTTTTTTCTTGATCATCCTCCAAGAAAGTTTCCTGATCCTCTAGGCACTTACCAACATCTCCGAAATGAGTGTTCTTAGATCCAGAGAAGACTGATCTTGGCCTATGCAGTCCTATTGTCGGCTCATGTCTTCTTGTTGCTGCCTCATTAAATTCTGGCTTTTTGTCACAATATTTATTCTCACCTCTTTATTCCACCTTTGGATAGAGATATCAAGGCTGCAAGGTAGCAATTTTTTATTTTCTATGGAACTAATCACTGTCATGCAACATCACTATTTTACACAAATCTTTAGGACTAGTGACTACTCTTATACCAAATTGATTCATAATTTGATCAATTAATGCTTGCAGAAATAAGGAACCAACGAATTATGGATTGTTCTTATGCTCAAAGTAAATAACAGTCATAGAATAAGTAATGCTAGGGAAGAGAAAGTGAACACACAAATATTAAAAAAAATCCTGGAAAAAGCAACTTTGCATTGACAAAAGCACTTCTATTGTAATAATATTGAGAATTAGACAGAGAAATTGTGTTGTTTTCATAGTGACTAATATGAACTGCAAGTTAATGTGTCATTAAAAGCCCGAATTTTGCTATCCCTTGAAAGCACAAAGAGCTGGCTAAATGAGACACTATGTTTTACCTGGAAAGTGAACAAATTTTGCAAGATGGAATGACTCATGAATTTATTATTTAACACAGGCAGCACAACTTTAATATTTATCAGAAACAAATAAAGCAGGGTAAGTTTCTTTCGACTTAAAACAAAAGAATGATAAGTAGCTAACCTCATTGTTCCCAGGATATTTTATCTGGTGCTTAGATGAATGCAAGTTGAATTCTAGCTTCTCCAATTCAGCTTCAAGCTTTGCTTCAACACTGGTCATGTTCTCCATTTTTTGGACAGGGTCTCTATCTGACATTTTCTCATCAACCTCACAGGCCTCATTTGACAATGCATTAAGAGAAGCATCACTCTGACCTTCTTCTTTACCCAAGGCATGTCGCCAGGTTTCAAAACAATTATGGGCTTCATCAGTGAGGTCTTTCACAGTCCATGAACCTCGCGTCTCTAGCTCTTCCTTTAGGTCCTCAACCAATTCTTCTCTTTGCCTCAGCAAACAGGTAAGCCTCTGCATTTCCCTCCTGCTTGACATGATCGTGGACATTATGCCAATGCCAACTCCAAAACAAACCAAAAGATAGCCTGCAGATGTATCTGTGAAATATAAAGGTTATAATCAACCCACAAGTCCGAACATCTATAAAACATACAGTAATTTCTGAAAAACTAGGTTTGATTCTAGGGAAGCAATATTAATAATAGAAAAGACGAAGCTGTTACTACCTTGGAGTGGGAAATGCTTGTTGGATTCGAAAGCAGATAATGTTGACGTATTATATCTACATGTTTTTCTTCTCTTCGTCATACCTGCATTGCTTGAACTTTGACTGCATTTTCTTAGAGAAGGAAGTCCAGTTAAAGGTACAGGTCCAGGCTCATCACTGTTTATGTCATTATGACAAGGCAGTCCATAATCTGTTATGGGAATTGGAAGCAGCAGAGGAGAAATCCCTGCTCCCCTGTTAACTATTTTACTCCCATCTGTAACAAGAAGAGGCCTTTGCCTTCGCCTTCCACAGGAGACGCAACTACAATTGCTAATTTCATAACCAATGAGACAGCTTTCGAGAGAAGACATAGGCTTATTAATCGCCGCCCTTAAAACCCTTGCTCTTTCTCTACACGCAGAGGATCCTCTTTTCTGAGACTCATATTTACTCCCAAACCCAAATTCGCCAACATAAATGTTTGCAAGCATATCAGAATTTTCTTCAAAATGACTTTCCTGGAGAATGTCTTGGTGTCTTATCCTTTTCCCCGATCGATCTTTATCATTTGCCAGACCAGGGTTGATGTTGACGTGGGCAACTTCAATTTCCATAAGTTGTGATTTAGAGCTAGCATTTGTTTGTTCTTTCTCCGAGGACAACGAAGAAAAGGCTCCTCCATTAATCCCAAACTTCTTAGGATTTGCATTATTCTCTACCTGACAAGAATTCGGAGCATTTCTTGTTCTAAGTCTAGGTTTCAAATTCCCGTCATCGATTGGATCCTTGTTTTTATTGGCCGTGATCCAACAATTGGCTAAAAACCCACACCCCGCAGCCGCTAAAACTATCCACATTTCTTTTTTTCACTTCCAAAAATAGTTGTTTAATCGAAAATATGTACTTTGATGTCTATTATTGCAGACAATAATTTTCATTCAAAAACAAAGATCAAGGATGAAAATCCTCCCTAAAAGGATCATTATTAAAACAAAGAAAGTGATTCGATTTTCAGAAACAAAAATCAAGCAATAATCACTTACTAAAACAAGTTTGTATTTTGCAATCAGTTCTGAGCCATGCATGGGCTGGAACTCGCTTTTTCTATTTTTTTATTTGCTTTTCTTTCTTATCATTTATCTTGATTCGAAATTAATACTAGTTTTAATATTTTACTTTCTCTTAATATCTCCTCGCAAATTAAATTCATTAATTAAAAATTTAATATTAAACAATAATTTATTTTTATATTTAATTGTGAAAGAACTTATAATTTAGTCATTTAATTTAATAATTAATCATTCAAACGCAACATCTCCACCCACAATAATTTCAATGTGCAATAATTTCTGAATTTGAATTTGCAATAAAAATATTACACAGGAAATCCATAAATTATTGCACAATGATCCTCTAAAATATCTTGGAGGGTTCGTAAATCAGGAGGTTTGATAATGCGCAATAATTTTTGGATTTGAATGTGCAATAAAAATATTACACATGCAAATCCAAAAATTATTGCACAACGATCCTCCAAAATATCTTAGAGGGTTCGTAAATCAGAAGGTTTGATAATGTAATAACTTTGGCTATTGGCAATTTGAAAGTAACGTTAGAGTCAACTTTTCAATATCTGTAATCGTTGCAGAATATCCCCACATTCATGGCATCAATTTCGACCTAAGGCATGTCATAAGGACTGCTCCTTTCGGCATTAACTTTGGGTATTATTTCTATTTGGGGAGGAAAGCACTTTTTCTGTTTGCATCCTTGTCTAATAAGGATATCATCCATCCTATTTATTGCGCTCTTAAAATTCACAATTTAGGCATCTATCTTATATCCATGGAGAATGAATGAATGGTTTTTAATGACGTCCACGAGATCACGAGCCTATGGGATCAATGGTAAGAATGGTTCCTTCATCAAGGACCGCATCAATTTTGTGAATTTTGTATAGGAAAAAATTATTGAAAATAACAATATCTTTGTTAGTTTTGATGTGATGTCCCTATCCATCAAATTTTTAGTTGGTGATTCTTGAAGCTCATTAGATACAAAACTAATGACAAAATCACTTCTATTGTTGAATTATTCCTTTGCTCTACCTCCTTCACCTTTAGGATGTGCTCTATGAGGAATTTAATGACATCACCATGGGTTCGCCCTTTTCCCCTATCATTGTCAACCTTTGCATGGAGCACTTTGAGGAGTTTGCCCTAAATTCCTTCCCCTCAAGCCCAAATGGTGGAAGCACTATGTTGACAACACAAATGTGTGTTGGCCTTATGGCCAAGTGATTCACTAGAACTCTTATGCTCCCATCTAAATAGATTAGTTGATTCCATTCAATTTATTAAGGAACTTGAATTTAACAACCAACTTCTCTTCCTTGATGTCCTAATTCTTAGAAAAGAAGACTGCTCCCTTGGTCGTTGAGTCTATAAGATATCCACACACACTGAGTTGTACCTCCATGCCTCTTCCCACCACTATCCAAGCTAAAAATTTGGTGTCCGTAAGACATTAGCCACTCGGGCTTATCATATTTGTGATGATAAGCATATTAACAAAAGCTCACCCACCTTTTCCAAGTCTTCAAGATAAATGGCTACAACATTAGGAGCACTTATAGAGCTCTTTCCCTTGCCAACACTCTTATTCATCCTAAGCCTAAACCTATAGTTCTTGATGTTCCTAGCTTTGTCATCCCCCCCTTTGTTGGAGACCTTTCTGATAAGACATCAAGAATCCTTCACAAAAAAGGATTTGTTTGCTTCTTCAAACCAATCTCCACTACTAGAAAACTCATCCCATTCATCAAAGATTCTATGTAGTTTTAGCTCCATTTTGATGTTTATATGGTTGTTTGATCTTGTGCTACTCCTTACATTGAGGAAATGGGTAGATCTATCTGCTTTAGGATTAAAGAACATAGTGTTGACATTAGGCATAAACACATTACTAATTTTTCCCAAGTTGAACACTCCCTTGCCACTAACCATCACATTTCTCTGAGAATACCCAAGTATTAATCAATGAAGATAGTTTTTTTCAAAAGAAAGATGCATGAGGCCATCCTTTTTAGATGTCACCTCAACAATCTCAATCAATATGAGGGTTGTCACATTAGTCCATCTTGGCATCTATTGTTAACCTTTATCTCTAACCACCCTAATCCATCCTGATCTTCCCTTTGCCTCCTCTCTTTCTTCCTTCCCCTTTTTCTTTCCCTTTGTCCCCATATTATATATTTCCTTCTTTTGCTCTAAACTTTTTTCTTTTAACCTCATCCCTTGGGCATCCTCTTGAGCTACTTCAACCCTTCTTCTATGACAAGAGAAACATTTACATCTCTAATTACATTCTTCATCATCAACCAAAGGAAAACTATCTTTTAAATCAAGTATTTTAGGACTTCTCAATTGATTTTAATTATTTAGTGATCCATCATCAAGAAGAGGATATTTTAATTCAAACTGAAATTAATCAAATTGGCACAATGACAATCTCCACATGAAATCATTCAAGGAATTATGGATTTTCATTGTCCAATTTTAGATCTAGAGGGTTTTTTATCCATAGGTCAATTGAACCAAACTTCTATGTTCCACTAAGAGTAGAAATCAAATAATAAAATAGTTGCTCAATTATCCTCCTTTACCTTGCTTGGCCTCACTTCAATAGAACTTTCTTCCAAAGCACACACCTCTTCAAATGCCCCAATATTATTAAAAAAGCTAATTATAATTTAATTTTATAATATTACTTTACCCTTTCGTAAGGGTGGAAATCGTGGGCATATGACTAAATTCCATGACCTTACTAGCATCCTTTATATTATATATTAATCACAAATTTTGTTATCTAAGCAATAACAAGATATCGAACTTCTTGCAATAATTGACAAAGTTTTCTCATAACAGTTGTTGAGATTGTTGAACAAATTGTTGATATCAAGTTCTTCATGCTCTTTGTAACACCCCTCCGTTTTGGCTCTTTGATCGGCATTGTTCTTCCCTGTTATGATTGTGTCTAATTATGCTTTGACTTTGGAACTAGGTTGCTTTTGATTGCAATTGTTATACAATGTGGATGTTATATTTCAATGTGATGTTATCCTGATGTTACCCTTATGGCATGTTTTGGATTAACTTAGAAGATATTTGATTTAATGATGTTTTATGTTGTTGATCATGTTATTGATGTTAGATGCATCAATTAGTGATATTGTATTGGTGAAGGGGACGGGATTGTATCACTCGCTTGCGAGTGCCCTACGATTCTGAGATTTCCTCTTCACGGTGTGATTGATCATATTATGTATATATGCACGTTCAACATGCTCTTTGTTGCAGGTTAGCAGGTACATGACATCGACTCCACCTGGTTTCCAGGTTTGAGAATGTCCATTGACCAACGAAAATTGATTGGGAGATAGTAGCTAGGTTTTCTGTGTTAAGTCGTCACCCTAGCCATAGTGTGTCGTCGGGTTTGTAGTTGGGCTCAGTTATTGTATGTTGTTAGTTTCCTCCTTGGATTTGTATTTAAATTGCAAGATAAAAGTGATTAAATGGCTTTTAAAATTTATAAATGATGATTGTTTCGTCTTATTGAAATGTTGGAAAATTAGTGATTAATTAATTCATTTAATTTAATTAATAAAATAATCTGATTATGAATTAGATTTATTTTATTGACTAATTAAATAAATAGGGTTAAATTAAATCAATTTGGTTGGGTTGGCATCTTTAGATTTTTGGATTAAATCAAAAATTAGAATTATGCTTTACATTTTACTTTTAGAAATAAAAGTTGAAAAGAATTTTATTTGTGAATTGTTAAATTCGTTTGGTTAAAGAAGTTTAATTAACTTTTGGTTGAAAATGAATTTTATTTAAAAGGATATTTTTTGCAAACTACATTTTGGAAATTGAATTGAATTTTTAAATTGCTAAAATAGAAAATATCTCCTTTTTGGCAATAAATTTTAGTGGGTGAGTCATTTTTAGGGTTTTGTCAATTTGGGGGAAAGATTTTGCATAAGGAAATTAGGATTTTATTTTCAAGGGGAATTTTTGAAAGTGGAGGATTGAAATTGGAGAGCAAAAAAAAAATTGGAATGGTCTTGGAAAAATTGGTCGAAGGAAGATTGAACTGGTGGAGAAGCTGAATTCAAAAGCAAAGCAAGATCTCCATTGGAAGAATTCAAGCTTGTGGAGAAAAAAATCAGGTTCTTTACTTATTTTTCTTGATTTCTTTTGGTAGAAATTTGAAGTTTGTTCATGACTTATTTTGAAAGGTTCAACCTCTTGGAAGACTCTTCTTAATCTATTTGCAAATTCTAAAAAGAAACCATTGTTGACATTTTAGGAAAGAAATTAAAAATTATGGTAAAGAAAAAAAAATTAAAAAAAATTACTGTGTGAAATTTCGTTCTAGTTTTTTTGGACGAAATTATTTAAATAAAAATAAAATTTTATTTGGTGGGGTGGGGAGACCAACCCCCACCACCACCGTTGTGGCCACCGCTCGGCAGGGAGGCGGCGCTGTGCGAGCACACAGCCACCGCCGCCCCGCAGGGAGGCGGGCACTGTGTGCTCCGCACACAGGCTCCGCCGCCCGACAGGGAGGCGGGCACTATGCGCCCAACACACAGGCTCTGCCGCCCGGCCGAGAGGCGAGCGCCGTGTGTTGAACACATAGGCTTCGTCGCCATGGGCAGTTAGGGCCTGCGTGCCTAGGGCTTCGGCCCTTTCTGTGTGTTTAAAAATTTTGAAATTTCTTTTAATTTTAATTTAACTTTATAAATATTATCTTATATTATGTTTTATATAATATTTAATATTATATATTATATAAAATATAATATATTTAATATATATTAAATTAAATGAATTTTAGTATAAGTTCAAAATATATTTAAATCATGGGGATTTTAAAATATCAATTAATTGAAAAATATACCAATTATTTGATATATTTTATTTAATGGGAGTTTAAATTTAAATTTATATAATTTATTTATATGCAAATTATATTTGGCATATTTAAATAATGTTAATGTTTTAATTGGAATGTTAAAATGATCATGTGATTTTTATATTTGAAGAAATTGAGATTTTAAATAAATAGTCGTAATTTTAAAAAAGAATTGGTTTCAAGTAATTATTTAAATGTATATTAAAGACATAATTTGTATATGAAAAACAATAAGGAATAAAATATGATTAATTGAAACATATAAATTATTAGAGATATTTTAATTAACAGGGTTTTATATTATTAGATATAATTTATTTAAGAAGTTGATTTTGATCATCAAAGTTGAAATAAACGAAACTCCTCTAATTAATCGAATTTATTCAAATTATGTTTTGAACGGGAAATCTTGGAATCCTAAATGATCTTTTATGGGTACACATTTAGATGATATTTGAATATCGAAAATAGAACTTACTCTAAAATGATTATCGCATTGGTATTGGAGAAATGAAAGTTGATGTTGATCATTTGTATTATTTAGAATATTGAATTCGATTAATTTATTTATTTAATCCATGTTGTAATATAGATTAAATGATTTAATTAACATTTAGTTAAATTATTGATGTGAATTTGAATTCAAGACTAATTTAATTAATCTAGATGTCTATTTATCACAACGTTCTAAGTATAGAAGACAATTGAGAAGCTTAGAGATAATGAATGACTTAGTTCAATCAGGTGGTTCTAATCTTTAATTATGGAACATAATTGAAGAGCTTAGGATTAACGAATGATTTATTTTAAATCAAAGGACTTTATTTGTCAAATGTGGATTTATTGATAATTTGACTTTGATTAATTATAGATTGAGCAAGTAGAGTATTATTATTGGTTTAAATTCTTTAATGTCAGCAAGAGGATTTATGTATATACTATTTAGTATAATTGATGGAATATGTTTGTGTTCAAGGAGAGACGAGTTTTAGTTGATTTACTTAATGCGGAGTTGAGATTAAGATTGAGTTGTATTATAGAAGTAACGAATGATTTCATGAATCATATGAGATTGAGTTGTTTGACTTATTGCTATAAGAGTAATTTTTTTAATCCAGATGTTTTATAAATCAAGTGGATTTACTTACAGTATATGATTGTGAAACGTAGAGTGATTGATTGGTTTAATTCCAGTTCGATGATGTTATTTATTAAAATGTCTTGATTTTGGAATATGGTTGTGAGATTTAGAGTATGTGTTCTATTCTTTGCATATTTCTATGTCGTGAAAAGAAATGAGTTCGATTGATTGGATAAATGCAAGTCATGTAAACTGTGTTTGACTCGATTTAGGAAATCCGAACATTAGCACATTTGGATGCTCGAAATGCTTTTAGTGTTTATATGTACTTTCTCAATGTTGTGGGATTAGAGTGATTGTATTGAAAGTCTTCCAGATAGGAGTTCATTTATTGGTATGGGATTGTGGTACGTGAGTCAATTTTGATGTGTCATGGGAAAATGTACATAGTTACACCATGTTGTTTCACTCGGTTTTCACGAACGGGGATGGTGTGTGTCTCCTTTGGATTAGGAGAGGGTAATGTAATTTGTGCCTCCTTTGGATGGAGTGGTATTTTGTATTTTGTTTTCCTCTAGTGTATAGAGTGGATTATGTGACCTTGTTTCCTCCCGTGTCTGGAGAGGGCTAGACCTTGTTGCCTCTAGTGTTTGGAGAGGGTCTTGACCTTATGGTCTTCAGTGTTGGGGTGAATATCCTTGTTTTGTTACCTCCTTGAAATGGAGAGGTCATGTTATCTTGTTTCTTATTGTGGATTTCACCGTGTGGGTTGTCTTAGGAGAGTGGCTTGCAATGGGCACCGGCGCACAAAGTGGTGCTAGGATAACCCTTTGTAAGTTGGTTAATTCAGTGATAACTAAATTAAACTTTTAGAAGCTTAGGTTGCATCAAACATTAAACAAGATAATTTGTGCCTCGCTCATGGGCCCAAGGGCTTGTTTTAGACTTGGGATGAGACGGGAAGGCCTGGAATGGTAAGATCATCTATCTCGTCTTCACAAGAGGTATTTGATTCCGCATGAGTGAGCATGGGTGCTAGGATTTCAGTAGAGGCCACCAGGATAACCCAAGGTGGGGGCCGGAGCCTAGGAAGATTCCCAGAGGATATCCCTTGACGAGCTATGCGATGGCATTCTTCCTAATTCAACAATTTGTACTTGATATTTGTGACATCCTTGATCTATTCTATGTCTAGAAGCAATGTAACCTATGACAGTATCGTGTGAGTCATACCTAGAGTTGCACGTATGACCGTTTAGTCATGTGATGAGGTCTTGTATTTATTTTGTATCACTTTTGTGTGGCCCGTGTCTAGTGGTAGATGGTCTTGTGTAGGAATTCCTGGTTACTATCTCCTAGCACGGAGGGAGTGGAACCTTTTGGATTCCACGTGGTCGGGTGGCGTGCATCTTAATCCGTTGGTTCTTCTTCTTGTTCGTGTGGTCGTGATTTCCAGTTGAAGAGCTCGTGGGAATCAGTTTCTTCTCATGCCTTGTTCTCTCAGTTCTTATTGTATTTTATTACCCCTCAGTTGTTATCAAGGTGGAATTTGTAATATGTAATCATTTTGTTGGAATTACCTCATTCGGGAAATGAGTGTTGTAATCTTATTGTTTAAATATTGTTAATTAAAATCTTTTGGTATTTCTTATCCTTCATTGTAAGTTATCTTATATGGAATGTATATTGTCTCATTTCCTTAAGTGATTAATGTTTCGGTTTATATTAATGTTTGTTGTTGTTTGGGTTTTAAAGTAATCTTTGTCTCATGGCCTTAGAGGTTGTTGGCAATGTGTATTCATCTTACATGTTATTTGTACTTAAACAAAAAAAAAATTTGGTGCATTTAAGTAGTGAATTGCAACTTCCTCTAGGGTTGCATGGCGGGGCATTACACTCTTGATATAGCAACACCATTATACCATTTCTAGCACCTCCTCAAATTGGTATTGTACCTAGTTTAAATTTGAAGAGGGGCCTACAAACTACATCTACACTTTAGAACTCTTAAAAGAAAATATAAATGAGAATCTCAAGGTCAACTATTAATCCAATCTGGTAATTAGTTTTTTTAAGAATAATGTCCTTAATTATTTTGGCCCAGTTGTAAGCTACATAGTCACATAGAGGAGCAACCAAAGCCAACCTCCCAGTGGCTAGACACCTTATAAGATCTAGTTTTTGTGGATGCTAGCTAGACCATAGATTATGAGTTTATACATTTCTGTGATTAATATTTTGAATACAATTCAAATTGAATAAAAAAGAAGGTTCTTATAAATATATGAATATTATTATGATTTCCCTTTGTATTGGGAGGAATTGAAAGATTAGTGCTTCTCAACCAAATAATAGCTTCCTTTTTCTACCCTCCCTTCTCTTAAGATCCAAGTGGCCATAACACTCTGACCAAATATACTAGCATTTGGCTACTTAGACTCTTCAAAGGAATCTATTTCTTTTAAAAAAAATTGAAATTCGACAAAATTATGTAACTAATAATATGATACAATGATTTCTTGCATAAATCAAAATTCATGTTTGTATTCAAAACATGTATATATTTATAAATTGTTATATAAAAAAATGTATAATGTTGAAATACATTTACATTTTTCCTTTACTTTCCTATTGGCAGACCCCTTTAACCTCCTATAGGTGCAAGTGCTAGTGGGTGTTATTGGCAGCAGCTATCCAAACCCAGAAATGCAAAACAGTGGCTATCCAGCCCCAAAAATGCATCGGAATCATCTGTCAGTTTCGTATTCTAAAAAAAATTTAAATTTATTTATTTTATCTGCATCCCCTGTATTAATTTAAATTTTCCTTATATATGTTATTCAGTAATATTTAGTTTTAATATAATTTATATTTTAAAAATAAATTCTTTAACATATTTTTTTTTCCTTGCATCTAGTAATATATTTTTAAAAAAATTATATATGTTAATTTTTATTTTAGTAATATTTAATTTTAATTTAATTTATTAAATTTATCTAAAACAACTTAATATTTCATTTAATTCAAATTTGTATTTATATATGTTATATTTTTATTTATATTATATTGTTTTATATTATTTATAACTATTAATGTTATATAAATATTAATATATTGTATTATTATATAAAATACATATTGATTTATTATAATATATAACAATAATATAATATAATGTAGAATATATAAATATATATATATATATATATATATGATTTCTATTTTTTAAATATAATCAATAAAATGTTTGTTTAATTTTTTTTGAATAAAATTTTAAACTTTTAATGTTTAATTTTGAAGATTTACCTAAATTGTTTATATTAAAGATTTACAATTTTATTCAAAAAATAATTATCAAAAAAAATTATATTATTAATTTATATTAAATATATCAAATTTTAATATTTTAATTAAATTTAATAGAAACATTTTTTTTGAAATAAAATTTATAGTATTAATTTATATTAAAGATATCAAAAAAATTAATATTTAAATTTAATTTAATAGAAATATTTTTTATACTAAATATTTATATGTATTTTACATTAAAATAAAAATTTAAATTTTTATTAAATTTCATGAATATTTTATATATTTTTATAATTTTAAAATTATAATTAAATATTAAAATTTTACATAAAGAAATAAAATAAATGTAATATATTTAATAAAAAATAAATTAAAATATAATCTTATCTTTTTAAATAAATGTTAAAACTATACCTTTGGTGCACTCCTTGCATATAACATATTTTTGGCATGCATTGAAATACTCAAAACCCAATTACAATATGTTTTAACCTACAACTAAGAAAATAGGAAATATATATTGTATTATATTAAATTATTGTTATATATTATAATAGATCAATATATATTATTTATAATCATACAATATATTAATATCTATATAACATTAATAATAAATAATATAAAAAAATATAATATAAATAAAAACATAACATATATAAAGAAAAATTTAAATTAAATGTAATATTAAGTTCTTTTAATAAATTTAATAAATTAAATTAAAATTAAATATTATTAAATTAAAAATTAAAAATCAACATATATAATTTTTCTAAAAATATATTTACTTGATGTAAGTAAAAAAATCATATGTTAAAGAATTTATTTTTAACATATAAATTAAATTAAAAATAAATACTACTGACTAACATATATAAAGACAAATTTAAATGAAAGCAAGGGATGCAGATAAAATAAATAAATTTAAATTGTTTTAGTGTGGATCTGAAATGGAGTAGCGAAGCGGAGGGGGCGGGAAAGCCAAATTCAAATATTGCGATGGCATTGGTGATGAAGTTGATCCAGATGATGATGGAGAAGCAAATGAATCTGTTAGTCCGTTGAGGCTCCCTCTATCCTTTTCAGACTTGTGGCTCTGTTTCCTGGGCTCATTAAAGGTTTGTTATGTTGCAAATGTTTTTTGTGGTGTTCTCTCTGGTGGTTGCCCCCGTGTTAGCTTGTGCAGTTGCTGGGAGAGCTTTGTATTATTTTCTTCTCTGACTTGCATTCCTGTTGGTCGAGTTTGGATTGCTGAGGGTGTCTTTAGAGGAGGTTGTGTCTAGGTTGCTATCAATGTTGGCCTTGTGCAACTCTATTGGTGTGGCTAGTTCTCCAGTGCGGGTGGTGATATCCCTGACAGGAATGGGAATGGCATGGAGTGGCTTGTTTTCTACTGGGCTTTCTCCCAAGGTGATATCTGCTTCTTTTGTAGCTACTGTGGGTGTTGCTTTCTGTGCAAACCCTTGTTCTTGTATGACTATTGCTACTTTTGGTAGTGTTTTCCCTTGTGCCTCTTTGTTGGATGGGAGTTCATCTTTGATGTGTGGCTCTTTGAGCCTTCGAGTGTGATGCTGGAGGTTATGTTAGGTGATTTTGCTAACAATTTTTCTAAGGAGTTCAATGGCTTGTCTTTACACTCTATTGGGCATGCAAGGTTGGATGTGGTTTTGTGTTGTGCCCTATCTTCTCTCTTTCTATCTGCAATTTTTCCTAGTTGTCTCTGGCCTTTTGTGATTTTTTTTGCTTTTGTGATGGGGATTCCTTTTTTTGGGGGATTTGGTTGCTAGGCTAGCCCTGGTGGAGTGGTATGTGGATAGTTTATGGCTTGTTTTAAACCCTATTTGGTTGGAAGAGTTGGAGGTTGTTCTTTATTGTCTAGTTAGCTCTATGCTCACTCTTCCTGATTGTTGTCCTTGCCTTATCCTTATTTTTTTTGGTCCCTCTATTGTGTTGGTTGTGGGGCTGGAGGGTCTTGCTGATGGGTTGTTTGAGGAGTTGGATGGCTTTATCTTAGACCTTGGCTGGTATTTCAGGTTGGAAGTGGTTTTTCATTGTTGTGTCTCTGCTTCTCTTTCTCTGTTAGCTAGATTTCTAGGCTATTCTTCCTCTGTGAGGGTGTGTTCGTGGTTTTGGGTTGTGGTTGTTGATTTGCCTCTAAAAGATCTATTGGGGGGGAAGTTCTTGGCATGTTTTAGACCCTTACCGACACGTAGGGTTGGAGGTTATTTTTCATTGTCTTGTCGGGTTTTTGCTCTTGATGTTGGAGGTTTTCCTTGTCATTCCCTTCATCCTTTTGGACCCTTGGTTTGTTTGTTGGAGCCGGTTCTTGTTTTGGGCTCCTTTGGCTTTTTGTTGTTCCTATTTCTTGGGTGGCTATTGGGGTTGCAGTTCAGTGAGCTTGTTTTATCTTGGGTTACTTTGGTCCTTATTTTTGTGATCCCGGTTGGGATTGTTCTTCTTATGGAAGAGTGTTTTATATTTTGTATGTTCCAGTCTTCCTCTTAGCCAAAGGAGGTTGCGGTGCTCTCTACTATGGATGTGGCTGCTTCCTATCAGTCTCTTCAACTATGGTCTTCTTTGGAGGTGGATACTACTTCTTTAGAGGTGAAGCCCTTTTCTATTGAGGTGAAGAGGTGGGTTGTGGATTAGTTGGGATGGTCTATTTTTTGTGGTTTTGGGCTTCATTTCTTCCTCTCCTATAGAGGGGAGTCGTGATTTGATTGCATTTCCATAGATCAACATTAATCAAGGTGTTATCACTGAAGACATTCCCCAACAAAGGCGTCCTCATAGATTTGTATCATGATTTATATCTGTAGAGGAGAACACGAGCTTGCATCCCATGCACAAGAGCATCACCGGGAGTTTGCGTGAATGGTGGTAGAGCCACCAGGGCTGTGTCAACACTTGGGTTGCTAAGGAGTCGAGATTTGTGCACGAAGGCATCATGAGTCTGACATATGCCAGAGAACTTTGTCCACTAGCACGGGATTATCAAATGAAGAGTTAGCTTTGATACATCTAAGTAAGATTGGACTTTATAGGTAGCCTCTAACACCTCGTCACCACCCAAGCCACCTAAGACATCCTGGTCGATAGTCTTTGTTCGACTATGCATCTGGCTTGCGATTTGGGTCCATTCATATATTTTATTTAGTTGCTACTATGGATCGATATTCTAAATCTAAATGGTGGATAAATACTCTAAAGCTAAGTAGTGTTGGATGCCATTTCATGTAATCGGGGCCTACTTGTA
>VDFB02372559.1:0-20642 GCA_007258455.2 Sequoia sempervirens
TTGAGAAAATATTGAGAGAATTGTTCCATGTATGCAAGGGGTCTTGCGCAATTGAGAGCTGAGAGGGACAAGCCGTGGAAAAAGAGTTGATCATGGTAGGTTGGAAATTGTATGCAAGAGGAAGGGTTTTGGTTTTTCCATGGATTAGGATTTCAATTCTTGTTAGAAGAGAAAGAGTGTAAGATTGAATTGAAGAGGATGTTGAGAGGTTTGTGAGAAATCAAAGTAGAAATGGAGCAAAGGGAAGAAGAGGACATGGGTTTGGTTATTGATGAACCTGTGTGTATTGTATTCTTGAATGAGAGAATGAAAAATGAGAGAAGAAAATTGAGTGGTTGGAGGAGAAGAGGAGAGAGTCTTTTTGTGGAGGAGGATGGTACATGGTGGATGCAAGTCTACGAAAAGTAAGAAGAGTGTAGAGTGGAATTACAGAAAGAGGATGTCAATTGTTTTGATGAGATGCTAGAAGAGAAGGAAAATAAATGATTTGGGGCACTTGTTACATTGATGGAGTTTTATATAGACTGTTCACAATCTCAAAGGGTGATTCAATCACCTAACTCCACTTTTGTGAGCTATGCTCACAAATTCTCTACCCGACATGTTTGATGCAAGAGCATCTTGGGAAAAAACACAATCAACATTGACAAAATAAAATTCAGTTTGGTTTTGTTAGTTTTTTAAATTTTTCATTCTCTTTGGGTAGTTCAGTTCCAATTTAGTGATAAATTTTGGAAAAAATTGAATGAAATTTTGATAGACATATGTCATATATCAATTTTCCCCTAAATTTTTGTTCTATTAAATTAACTTTCAAGGATATTGGTATTGGGATCATCATTTTGTTGTTCATTTTTATTTTGCTTTAGTTGGAATGATGGAGTCCAATTTATTAAGTAAAAGGAAGTAAGTTGATTTATTTTTAAGTTTTAAAATGTAAATACAAATAGGGAGAATCAAAATTTAAATGACTCCCTAAATGTGGGAGGTCAGGACTAGCATGGGAAGTGAAGATTTTCTTTGGATATAAAATTTATGACAGGAAGTGAAGAGAAGGCATGCAACAGTGGATGCAGAAGGGGCTATGTAGAGGAAACTAATGTAGAGGAGGATAGAGGTGGCACCAAGATAATTTGGAAAAGAATAGAAAATATAGAGTGAAAGGAATAAAGTTTGCATTGAAATTTGGAAAAGGAGGCATGAGCAGCCAATGGAGGAATGAGTAAAAATAAAAAGAAAATTGCAGATCTTGGAGTTAAGGGTACACCCATATGTGGAATAAGGAATTTTCTTGTAAAGGAAGAGTAGGTGGGATGATAAGGATGAGGAACGATATTATTTTTAAAACAAATTAGACACTAAACTTGGTCATGGTCCCTTCTTGAATGATAATGTTTTAAATGGTAGTAAAATTATGTGTGGAATAGAGGGAAATCACACCAAATGGTAATGTAAGGAAGCTCCGAAAACTAAGAATTCAAAATTGTGTGTTTAAGAGTAGATGAAATATGACAGTGGGGTGATATTTTAAATTAAAAATTGGAAGATTTGAAAGGGAGTCTGAAGTAAGCTCCAAAAACCAAGAATACTTCCTAGATCTTTGTGATCATTTTTATAAGCTCGGGTTGATGTTGTTTGTCATATTTGGTTCCTTGGTTCCTCTTCTTCTAATTAAAATTCTTTGTAATCTTTTGTTTCCTATTTTATTTTTGTGTTGTCTTGAGTATATAGTTTGTGGGTTTGATAAGATTAATTTTTAAATTGATTTACCTGCCCAGGCTACTCTACTAATTTTTTTTGTGCCTCAATTTTTTTGTGTTCCAAAATCCTATCCTTGTATTAACTGATCTTGTACTTCTCGTACCCACCTTTTCCTCTCCCGATCATTTCATCTCATGGGATATGGAGCCAAAAAAAGTGGGGAGAAGGGTGTAAATGAGGAATTAAATGCTTCACTCAAATATGTAAATGGATTAAGGAAAAAGGAATCTGAAACCAACAGAAATAAAAGATGTAGAGATGTTCTGATTGTCGATGATTATGTAGGAGTTTTCCCTTGGTTTTTTGCTTTCATTTCCTACTATAGAGGATGTCAGTTGGTTAGGCACATTGTGATGGAAGGTGATGGATTTCTAAAACTCAAGGTAGATGGATTGAGAGATGGAGGCATCATCAGAGATGGAGATGGGGGACAAATAAACCATATTAAGGTGCCTTATTTTCCTAAGGTCCTCTCCATCTCTTTGAATAGGGATATGATTAAATATTTGACCTTATTTCAGTCCACTTTGAGAATAAAAAAGTGAACTGTGAGATTAAAAAAATCTTGTCTCTCTAAACTCATGTTTTTACTACAAAAGAAATGGACATCTTAGGAAAGATTGTCCTTTGGTTGAGCTTCACCCAAAAGGGGATTTCAAGCCAACCAAAAATAAAGAAAATTTTGTTCACCAAAAAGACATGGGGAAAAATAATGTGAAAAAAATAGATACTCCCATGGGTGACTAGGTTAGCACTAAGAACCACCAAAAATCTAATGGTGGCTCCTCTCAAAGCCCTGTAAATTTGAAATTGTCTCTTGAAGAGCCTTAGTTTGAAGGTGAGTTGGTAGTGTAATATAGGGGGATTTTCTACTCATGAGTTCTCTTCATCTAGAGATTCTCATGGGAAAACTACCCTATACTACCTCAATGGAACAACAACAGAAGTTTCAGATTCTAAAATAGAAAATCATAGAGATTTTTTTGAAAAACTAACAAGCTCTTAGAAAAAGGATGGTAGCGCATAATATTGGTGACAATACGGTACAATGGCATCTCAGAGGTGTGTTGGCGTCTTGTATGGACTAAAGATAGAGTTTATCACAAAAAATGCCTAGATGGCTGCTAGCAAACATATTACTAAGAACTGACATAATGCAATAAAGTAGTAGAACTGAAGTAAAGTAAATAATAGATGACAAGGATAAGGAGAGGAAAGGAAGGGAATACTTACAACCATGCAATGAAGCTTCTAGCTCATGAATGTATTCAATGCCTATGCACAAGAGGGAGAGAGAAATTGTTGGGGCTATATAGGGGTCTACCTCAATTAGACCCTATTTTGGTGTTCCCACGTCCACGAATGACCAAATAGATAGAGATAAAAGTACAAATGAAGTAAGGAGCACTAAATCACTAAAAAAAAGTGTTATGCTACTCAACCGAGTAATAGAGGAGAGGAGAGAAAGCTTTACCACCTCCACCAAGAGCACTCAAGGTTGGATGGGGGAGCAATGAGAGGAACTCAAGCCTCTGCTGCAATGTTGTTTTGTTCCACACTTGCTCTACTAAAGTGGTGGAGTGTTGATTTTTTTGAGATTGAAGAGATGGTGAAGAAGCTACTTAAAGCTTGTGAAGAGATTGTGAATCTTGTCAATGAGGTCCAAAAGTTGTGTCTAGATGAAATGCTTGTTCAAGGGGTGAATATGAAGAAGAGATGAAGAGAAAAAACCATATTCAGGTTGGTCATCTGAAGAGGGCATTAAAAATTGACCCTAAATGGGAAGTGTAATGCCTCTATAGGCTCCAGACGCAGGAATTTGTCAAGGACGTAAGCGCATTGCATGGACATCTGTGTGCCATGCAGGCGTCTTTGACATAAACACCTCCACTAACGCTCAAAATAGGTGCCAAGTGTGATTGAAAAAATTGGCTTAGGTGGAATTAAACCTTTGGACTTGGTTTTCTAAGATGGACAAAGGAAAAAAGGGGAATTGCACATAGGTTACAAATTCGCTCTTATACATTTTTCCCTCACTTTAGTGAGAATGAATACAGATGAGTGCTCGATAAAGTAGATTAAGAAAGATTAAGGTTAGAAATGTATACCTGAACCATCAAGGAAGCAGATAATATATTAGACAAGAAGAACCTACAATAGATAGAAAAATTAGAGTATAAAAAGCTAAAGGATTCGAGTTAGAAAAGTAAAGAGACCTCGATGTAAAAGGTTGTCTTAGTACTATGCGTCATCCCCAAATTACATAGAAGAAGATGAAGAGGATGTAGATCTTCAATCTAGTATATACAAGAGAGAAGAGAGATATCAATGAACAAAGTGCGTGATGAAAGCAAAAATTGCTCAGGAGTAGAACTCGCATCAAAGAGTACAAAGTGGCAAAAGCAATCCTTGCTGAAGGAGGATACCCGTATCACCCAAGTAAAAGCACGTGGTGAAAGAAAAACCCACTTTGGAGTAGAAACCGCACCATAAAAGAGGTGATAAAAGTAAACCCTGCTCAAGGAGGAAAACACTTATCACCATAAAGCATTTGGTGAAAGTAAAACCCACACCACAAACGAGGTGATAAAAGTAAACCCCACTTGAGGAGGAGAACCTATATCACCCAATGAAAAGGATCTCTATAGGTTATTGGTACTATAGAGAGGTATCCCCCAAGATCTCTCACATGGAGGAGACCCAAAAAAATAGACTCCATAGAGTCAAGAAGCAACAACATGTCTACCCATAGATAGAACCTATCAAAAAGCAGCCACATGTCTACCCACAGATAGAACATGTCAAAAGTGTTGACATGCCTACTCATAGATAGAACATGTCAAAGAGCGGCCGGTCACGCAAACCGTAAAAATTTCAAAGGGGTCCCTTGGGAACCCTTCAAAAGGAGATGGGTCCACTCAAGGGACGTGCTGTTTGAAAGGTAAGGTCTAGTCAGGCTATCCCCATCACTTCCCCCAACATATAGGGGAGGAGAACCATGCAAGATTTTTTGGAAAGGATAGAAGTAAAGCCCAATATCACTTGTCAAGCAAAGTAAAGGTATGTGCATTAATCAAACGGGAGTTTGATGGCACCTGAATCACAAAGATTTATTTTATCCTTCAAGGCTGTACATTCACTAGTGGAATGGCCAAGAACTTGATAGTATGCATAGAAAGGATGTTATCCTTCATCATGTTTATGACGTTTATTACGTGTAGGAGAAGGAAGAGTGATTAAGTGGGCTTTGAGAAGCCTCAACAAAATACACTCTTGCTTAGATAGAGAATGGGGAGTGGGAAGCAAACTTTTCTCTTGTGGGGAAAGGTTCAACTTCTCACAATGAGAAGAAGAGGGCACGAAGATAGAAGAAAATGGGGGAAGAATCTTCTCAATAGGATGATGTTGAGAAGAATTCAAGTCACTCAACATGGATTCCATTTAGATTTTTCATTTGAGCAACCAAGTCCCAAATTATGATTATGGGGTTTAAATTCTATAGGGACTTGAATGCCTTGTTCGTTATGCCTGCAACCTTTACACTCATAGCCATACCTAGAGACAAAATTAAAGCTAGGGCCATAATGTGTTTGCAGTTCTTGAAAAGGAGGATCTTCATAAAGAGTATTGTGATCACACTCCTCTATGGGATTTCCATCATCCTATTTAATAGGATCTTCAATATTATCCTCTTTAGTAGAAGCGTAATCATCTTTCTCAGAAGGAGGATCAACACTAAGAATATTACAATTCACATCCACAATATCCCACAATGCAGAAGAATGACCATCTTTGATAGCAAGTCTGGATGATGTTGTCGAAAGGTCTAAGTGGATCGGGTTAACTTTATATTCATAAACAAAGAAATCTATAAAGTCTAGAGAACCCCTGGAATCATCACCAAGACATGCATTCCTTTGAGAGGAGGTAGAAGGAGCACACTTAGGACTCCTTGTTTTAGAGAGATCTTCTTTAGGGACATTCATCTCAAGAGCACCCTTTGTAGTAGGTACTGCTGGGGTAAAAATTGACACACTAGAATATAGTAAAGGAATAAGAGTAGGCATAACCTAAGGTTGACCAATAGCTGCCATCTCACATAAGTGCATAACATTAGGGTCAGCCTTGATTGTGACTACTTTATTGTTAGCGATGAACTTAATAGATTTATGTAAGGTAGATGGGGCTGCACCCATAGCATGAATCCATGGTCTACCAAGAAGAAGGTTATATGGTAATTTTTATACCATAACATATACAAGGGCAGGTATATTAATGGGTCCCAATATCAAATGCAAGACTATCATGCCTAGGGATTGTCGACTGACATTATCAAACCCACGAAGGACAATAGAAGAAGTATTAATGGAAGATGGGTCAATATTAATCCTAGGAAATAGATGGATACTACATACATTGAGAGACAAACCAACATCAACGAGAGTACATCTAATGCCAATATTATTAACATTAACTATAATAATTAAAGGATTTGCTTTCCTTTGTATTTCCAGAGGTGGGAGCTCTTGCAGATAGAATGTAATATTCGACGAATCTACACGAATATATGCCATCAACGCATTATCATCCGTTGGCCTAGCGGAAGAAGGGAAGAGGATATTTTGCAAGGATTTTTGAAGCATACCTTGATAAACTAGAGTAGACTGAAGCAAGTCCCATAGTGAGATCTTAGCTGGAGGAACTCAAGGTTGCTCGATAGGATCGTAAACATTAGGTGCTTTAGTCTTATGTTTAGGTGCTAAAGGAAGATTTGGTTGCTTATTTGTTCTATTCTCATAGGTATAGGTTACCGCTCTATAAGATGGAGCCATACTAATATCAGGAGAGTTACTATCAAATGGAATGCCATCAATAGAAAAAACCATTTTAGCAGGACTAGGTGGAGTTATGTAAATGATTAGTCTCTTAGGCCTTTGAGAGATAGTAGAGACATAGATTGCGTTCATAGAATCATCATAGCTAGTAGAATAACTATTTGAAGAAATATTCTCAACATCAATCCAAATAGGATAAAATTTGGAATAATTATTTAAAGAAGCATTCAACATCGATCCAAGGAGAATTAGATGTGGAAGGAAGTTCATAATTCACAAATGTATCACCTCTAGAAGAGAGTGCATTGGAACGAGAGGTAGGTTCATCATTTACAAATACATCCTCTCTAGAAGAGGGTGCACTGGAACAAAGATAGGGCTCATCATTCAGAAATGCAATGTCTCTAGAAGAGAGTGCATTGGAATGAAAGGTAGATTCATCATTCAAAAATGCATCATCTCTAAAAGAGAGTGCACTAGAATGAATGGAAGGTAGAGTAACATTAAGAAAGGTATCAATTATTTCATCTTCTTGCAACAAAATATCCTCTGAACTAAGAGGACTTTCATGAAAAGGATCAAAGAAACCAAGTGACATGGGAAAAGCCAAGTCACCATCACATGAATCAAATGAAATATCATTAAAATTTTGAATAAAATTAGATGCAAAACTAATAAAAGAAGATATTAAATCCATTACAATTTTTTTGATATTTTCTATGTTCTAGTAAATCACATTTTTAGAGGTCTCTGGAGCCGAATTCAAGGTGGGAACTTGCGTCGGTCCCTAAAAATCAACTACCAAAGTTACTAATATTTTAGGGACTAAACAAGTTTTCTAGGAGACATCTCCAATAGTGCAAACAGTTCTGAATTCTGAACACCGAGTTAAAATTTATGACCCCACCAAGTAGGGGTAAATAAATTCCTAGTTTTTCAAAGAACATTGTTCTTCACGTGAATTTCACAAAAATGTAATATAGGGGGATTTTATACTCACAAGTTCTCTTCATTCAAAGATCCTCACGAGGTGAGCTACCCTATACTACCTCAATGGAATGACATTAGAAGTTTCAGATTCCAAAAGAGTAGGCCAGAGATTTTCCAGACAAACTGACAAGCTCTCAACCAAAGGATGACAGTGTAGAATATAGATGACAATGTAGTGTGCTAGCATCTCAGAGGAGCATTGGCATCTTGTATGGACTAGAGACCAAGTTTATCACAAAAAATGCCTAGATGGCTACTAGCAAACAAATTAAGTTAAGAACTGACAAAATGAAATAAAGTAGTAGAACTAAAGTAAATTAAAGAATAGATGAAAAGGATAAGGAGAGGAAAGGAAGGGAATACTTACAACCATGCGATGAAGCTTCCAACTCGTGAATGTCCTCAATACCTACACACAAGAGGGAGAGAGAAATTTTTGGGGCTGTATAGGGGCTTGCCTCAGTCAGATCCCATTTTGGTGTTCCCACCTCCACATATAGCTAGATAGATAGAGAGAAAAGTAGAAATGAAGTAAAGAGAACTAAAGAACTACAAAATAGTGTTATGCTACTCAACCAAGTAATAGAGGAGAGGAGTGAAAGATTTACCACCTCCACCAAGAGCACTCAAGGCTGCATGGGGGAGCAATGAGAGGAACTCAAGCCTCTACTACAATGGTGTTTTGTTCCACACTTGCTCTACTAAAGTGGTGGAGTGTTGATGTTTCTGTTGTGAAGTGTAAAGTGTTTTTGAGATTGAAGAGATGGTGAAGAAGTTATTTATAACTTGTGAAGATATTGTGAAGCTTGTGAATGAGGTCTAGAAGTTGTGTCCAAATAAAATTCCTATTCAAGGGGTGAATATAAAGAAGAGATGAAGAGAAATGACTATATTCTGGTTGGTCATCTGAATAGGTCATTACAAATTGATCCCCAATGGGGAGTGTAATGCCTCTGTAGGCTCCAGATGTGGGAATCTTTTAGGGATGTAAGCGCATCGCATGGATGTCTACACACTGTGTGGGCATAGTTTACAAAAATTCCTCCACCGATGCTCAAAACATGCACCAAGTGTGATTCAAGTAGTAGGCTTAGGTGGAATTAAGCCTTCAGACTTGGCTTTCTAAGGTGGACAAAGGAAAAAAGGGGAATTGCACATAGGGTGAAAATTCGCTCTTATACAGGTAGTAGTCCATGAAGAGCACATGTCTCCCCCCAAGTTTCCCCCAAATGGTTCATCTATTAAGGTTGACTCCCTTCCTATGAGATCTTGAAGTAATCATGTTTTAACCTTGAATTCCATTCAAGATAAGGATAAAAGATAAGGAAAATCATGAACAAGTGAGATAATGGGATAGTTAAAAATTGCTTATCCTCTAACCCTATTCTTACTCTAGAGAAAAATCTTCTGGATAGTGAGGGACTCAAGAAGAATGCTCAATAGCTTTCCCTGGATTCTATTAAGGAAAAGGATTAAAAAAATTAGGCAAATCATGAATACTCTTGAGGAGGTTGGTAAAATGGGACCCTCTAATGGATTTCCTAATATTATTCCTATGGATGAGGGGTTTAGGAAAGATGTGGTAGTCTCATGCTACAATTCCCTTTGTGGTGGTCATGAGGTTGACAATCCTCTCCCTATTAGAATTCCATCTCCAAAAGGTGAAGACTATAAAAAGAGGAAACTTTTGATAGGCCAACCTCTTCAAGTTTTGGCCCTGAGAAAAAAGTAACTAAAAAAGGAAAAGATGTATTTGTGCTTTGATAGATTGTATAAAAATGGAAAAGTGCCCCTCCCCTCAAAGCCTAAATGAATTTCAAAATTTGTAAATGGAATATGAGGTGGCTGGAATCAATGGAGAGGAAATATGTGGTAAGAGAATTTTTAATAGTAGGAAACATCAAGATTTTGTCTATTTAAAAGAGGTAAAAGTAAATGGATTTTAGGTTGGGAGTGTTCAAAAATTTATTTAGAAAAATGCAAATATTTTTTCATTGAGCACGAGAAGGGTAAAGGAGGAACTTTTATACTTTTCGACCCCAAATGACATCAATATATCTCTTAATGGGGCTTTCCCCATGTCATAGGCTGGTGTGAATTTCATTTTCCTTTGGCTCAAATGTTATGGGTATTTTTTCCCTATATGCCTCAAATGACTATAGAGAAAGGGTTGATCTCTAGAACTGGATGGCCTCTAATCTACCTAAAATTCCCTAGGTATGTACGAGGGACTTTAATATGACTGAAAGCAGTACTGAGGGGATAAATATATTCTTTGGAAAGGTGATGAGATATTTTCATAGTAAAAAATGAAGAGGACCCTCAATCTATGTGACCCCTTGAAAAATAAGGAGTCCTCCCATTCTATTTGGTTTACTTCGTGCAATAATTAATCTCTATACAAAAGGATTTAGTGTTAATTGGATAGATTTTATGGAGATAGAAGACTATTTTTGTTCTATGGGTCTCAAGGTGAAATTGAAATTATGGTGATCCCTACTTCTATGTATAACCATTATCAAATTGATACCAATGTTAACTTTTTCCCCTGATTCTTAGTCCTCCTCTCAATAGAGACCCTCTTCTTTCAAGTTTAATTATTCCTCGCTTAATGATCTTGATTTCCTTTAGGGAATTAGAACTATCACTACTCTAACAAAATACTACAACAAAAACATGGGCTCTCTTTGTAGGTGGGAGTTTTTAACATAATCTTGGAGGAAGATATTTCAAATTGTGGGGAAGAAGGATAAGGATAGGAATTTGATTGATATTCTGCTTCACCAAAAACTACTTTTACTTGAATGTCAAGTTCAGGAAAACAATCTTAACCAATACTTTGAAAAAAGTATTATTAGAACCAGATCCCTCTCAAGGAAATTACAAAACTACATGTTTTAGGGGTAGAAGATTTGGGAAAAAAATAATTGGTTGCAAGGGGTGATAGGGGTTCTAAATATTTCTTTAATTTAATTAATTCTAAACAAGAGAAAGATCATATTGGACCTATCTTGGAAAATGGGAGACTCTCTAATGATCTCTCCTTTATGAAATCTACTTTTTACTCATTCTTTCATCGGTTGTTTTCTATAGAACAAAATATAAAAAGTAGATAAGCTAGAGAATTTTGTCTCAAGGTGATACCAAACAAGGTAAGTGAGAAAAATGCTAAATTGTTGGATTGGGATCTTACCTCACAAGAAATTTATAATACCAATAGATCATTGGATAATGGGAAATATCCTGGGATGGATGGGATTATCTCTAAGTTCTATAAAAGAAACATTGATTGGTTAGGTCAAAGTTGTTAGAAGTTTACAATTATGATTTTTGGAATAACTCTTTGGGCCAATGTATTAATAAGGGGATAATCAAGCTTATTCTTAAGGGCAGGGATAAAACCATCATTAAGAATTGGTGACCTATCACCCATCTGAATGTTACATATAAAATCCTATCCAAAACCCTTACTAGTAAATTTTTTATGTCCTTGGGAAGGTGGTTTCAGTTACTCAAACTACATTTATTAAGGGTACACCTTGGAAAATATCATAACAAGTTGGGAAAGAATGAATTTAGCTAAACATGACAAATATAAGGTTGCAATGATTCTCCTATATTTTGAAAAGGCATATGATATAATTTAATGGCCTTTTGCATAAGATATGGTTCAGGCCCTTAGATTCCCACCCACTTTCTATAGATCCAGATTAAGATACTATTCATGGATTCTTCCACTATAATTGATGTTAATGGTGCTATCTCAAATATAATTCTTCTTCAAAGGTCTATTAGACAATGTTTTCCCATAGCTCCTACACATTTTTTTCTTTCTACTAATGCCTTTCATTATATTCTTTGATCTAATGTTTTGACACCCCCAATTAATAGAATTCAACTACCCAATCAAGATTTGTTATTGAATGCATAATTTTTTGATGACACTACCTTATTCATTGAGCTATCTGAAACCAACTTTGATAATATAATGAAAATATTAGAGGGTGATCCAACAATACTGTTTTACACCTTTTGGCGAAACTTGACATTGAAATGAACATTTTGAACATTTTCTTCACTTTTGGACACCTATAGCTGCTAAACCGTGATGAATTTGAGGAATTTGTATATTCTAAATTTGTTTTAAAAAAAAATTGGAATCAAATTGCATTTCTTTTTCCATCTGCTTTGATAACTAGTTTTTAATAATAAACACCATTTTTAGAGAGTGGCATGTACTTGCTAACACATAAATTTTTTACTATGAAGGCTAGAATTTTTTTTTTTTTTTAAATTTGAATTTGTAACTACGATATCTAGTGCATGCAATTGTTTTCATAGCGTTTTACTAATTTTTTTTCTTAATTAAGTTTTAAAGTCAAACTAGTTATAATTTAGACATAGGTTTACTTGCTAACACAACTTTTTTGTATATATCAAAATTTAATTTAATTTTTTTTATTGGATCAAGGAATCAATATTTTATTCAAAGGGGTAAATGCTTTGACCATAGCTATGAACGGATACACCCATTCAACAATACCTCTAGGAGTTTTAAACCTTGGTAAGAACAACAATAGGACATCGATATAAAGTGCATAGATATTTTCCAATTTTTTCTTGGTAATCTACTATTTTTCCACATGAAAACAAAGAGCTTGATTTTCAGTGAAAAATTACATTCAAGAGAAATAAATAATAAATATAATAATAAAATCAAATATATTTAAAATTGTACTTTTGGGAAGCTTATAATAAGGACTACATACTTACAAAAAGTAAATTTTAAATGGATTCATTTGCTACCCCAAAAGGTAAATCAAAAGTGGTTTTTTATCAACATTTTGATAGGTGTAAAGGAAACTCTGTTATAGGTATGGTTTAAAACTAGTGGGGTTCTATCAAAGGGGGTTTGATATAAGGTGGTTTGATCAAACCCTCTTCAATTTGAATCCTTTAAATGGGAACTTTCAAGGCTTAAATCATTATATTTTCTAAAATTATGTGACTTTATCAAAACTTAGGATGTCCTAGAAAGTGTAAACCACTATTATGGGATCACCCTGGAATTTTGTTGTGATGTTTCTGGGTATCTGATTGATCCTCCTAAATCCATTGTAATTGGGTGCTCTCATGAGCCTCCCAATTTTCTTGTGAACAAGGATTGTCGGTGGTCCAACCATTATAATTTTGTGAGGTATTTTCCTATACCTTTTTTAGTTTACCTCTTACTTAAGGACATGAGGGATTGGGTCTTCCAAAAAATTGAGAGGAACCACCAAAAATGGAAAAATCAAATTATTTTTCTTTCTTCTAGACACCGAGTTGTGCAAAAGGTAATTACTTCTCATGTTGTGTATTATTCATCAGCTTAGTTACTTGCAAATATTCAGTTTGCTAAGATTGAAAAGATCCTTAAGGAATTTCTTTGGTCAAATGGAAAGGGTAACAAAAAGAGGCATAATATGATTTGGAAATGGTGTTTCCTTCCTAAAGAGTAGGAAGGTTTAGGCCTAAAGGATCTCTGATACCAAGGGATTTATCTTGTTGCAAAATGGATTTTCAGGCCTTAGAAGGGGATGAACCTTGGAAGGTCTTGGAAATAAATAATTTAACATTGTCTAAACCAAAATGGGTAATCAATGGTTGAATTTGCGTCTTCATGGCATAATTTTTGGCTAGTTTGAGGTTAAGGTCTTTTGGTTAGTTGTTTTTTCCTCATGAAAATATTGGACCCAAGTTATAAATTTTCTTGTGGGTACTTGTAATGATGGAAAAAGGCCCCCCCTAACATGGCCTTGATTTAGTGTTGTAATATGTCTAAAATATTCATATTAGGTCTTGGTCTCTTGTGAATTAAATGAGCTCATTGATGCTCACACTATTCTAGGGTTTTATTAAATAATTAGGCTTATTTATGCTTTAACTAGCCTTATTTTACACCCATAAGCCTCATTTAATGCATCTTTCCAAGGATGATCCTAACAAAAATCAATATCCAATCATAATTTAGCTGTTTTCAAGTTGTGTGGCCCAAATTTGGTGATCTGGGACTTATTCGCCACCTTGGGCGTTTGGGTCCCACCTAGGGTTTTGGTTCCTAATCTTCATTTCACACCTTTCTAAGAATTTTTGAATTTGGTCTCATAAATTATGCCTAATGGGTTTCATTCGCCACCTTGGGTGTATGTGTCCCATGTGGCCTAAAATTAAAATTAAATCAATTTTTTTAGGATTTTATCTTCCTAGATCTGATGTTAGCTTGTAGTGTTGTAATTTTGGGAATTCTTGCATAATTAAGTATAAATACAAGTTTCTTTCACTCATTTTACACCTAGCAAGTTGAATAAGTGTCCTTATAGCAAATTTTAGTTCACAAGAGCATTCAATTGTTTATAAGAGCATTCAAGAGCATTTAAGAGCATATTATCAAGTGGTTTAGACCATTATTCAAGAATCAAGCATCATGCCAAAGACTTCATGCATCATTTTTGTTTTTGAGGTAACAATTGTGATGTAGGGTTTCATGATTCAAGCTAGCATTCCATTCAAGATCTATCCTATTCAAGAAAGAGTCAAGATCTACATCCATTGGATCCATCCCACACATGTTTTTAGCACTTCATTGCTAGGGTTTGGTGAGTTACAACATCTCATTTTGTTCATTCATCATTTTCCATTCCTATTTCATTTCATTATAAGGTTTGATTACCGAAATGGGGTTTGACCAAGACAAACCCCTATCCACTAACAAAAAAACATTTCCCCCCATCCTTAGTATGTGATTTGTAGGTTTAGATTGAATACACATTGAAGAACAAGTTTGGAGAAGGCTGCCAAAGTTTTCAAAGCTGTCAAAGTTGTCACCTTGCATTGGAGATACTTGGAAGACTTTGATTAACTAGTTATAGCATATGAGTCCCGGTTTAGGTCAAAATTCAAGTTTTTTATAGATTTGGGTACCCATTTTCTAGATTCTTGTTTTTGCACAGAAACCCAGATTTGGGATTGATTCACCAAGCTTGGTGTATGAGTCCTAGTCAACATTATATTTATAATTTCTTGAATTTTAGAGCCTCATCAAGTCATCTCCAAATTTCCAGGTGCACACCTTTCATCTTACAACTTTTTCTATTTATATGCATTTCTAGGTCATTAAGTTAAAGTTTTCATTAAATTAGGGTTAAGTATTTCATCTTGTATTTCATTTATCTTTCCAAGCCCTCTCTTGGTAGTGAACCCCTCATTATTTTACAATAATATCCTAGGACATCCCTATTGCAAGATCTCTTTCTCCTTTGCATTTAGATCTCTAGGGTTATCCTTGAATGAAATAATTAGAAAGTGGGTGTGCTCTATGTACTAAACCATACAAAAGAACCTATCCCATTTTTTCCTATTTCAATACCGAGGCTTTAAATTTTTCATCTTCTTGGTTTGTGCCTAATACATTTATATGGTGGAATGCTAGCCAACATGAATGGGAAGCATTTGGCCCTCTCTCATGGATTCTCTACAAGGAATTGGTATTCTAAGGGGATTTTTGTCCTTGAAGACCTACTGATAGATGATTGTTTGGGTACTTGGGAGTAGTTAGGTACTAAATTTGGACTACCTCCTTCTAGAAAAAAAGACATATACAATAATTTGTAACTCCTTGGGGAATTGGTTTCATGGGAATGTTATTGGGGACTTAGATGCTTTGGAAAAAGTGGTTTGGGAAGATGGTTCTAATCTAATGCCAATTTATATTAAGAGCATTTACTTAATGATTGTTTTCTTCGAAGAGGTTTTTGAGTGGATAAATTCCTCTTGGAAATTATCCTAGCCTATTTCTAATTGGTCCAAAATCCTTGCACACCTATGGAACAATAATGTTGAACCAAGAAAAACCTATTTTCATTGGTTTTTTATCTTGAAAAAGCTTGTTGGTCAAGTCCTCGAAAAATATGGGTTACCTACTAGAACTTATGAATTTTGCACAATTCCTTAAACCTTTTAACATCTTTTTGTTTTTTTAGTTTTCTACTACTATTTGGTCTTTATTTTTCCGCCTTCTTGTGAATTGGAATGTTGACACTAGTTTTTCTTGGCATGAGATTGTTGCTGGCTATGTTGAAAGGTTTGATGAAACTTTGAATAAATTTTGGCTTCTTTTAACTAATGAGATTTTTTAGTTTCTTTGGAAGATGAGCAATGAAATGGTATTTCAGAGAAAAAGAAGGAACCTTACTAAATTTAATAGTGAACTCACCTTCTTGAAACTTATGTTGCAAGTATCAGCTACCATGGAAATCCCCAAGGACCATTTTGTGATCCTACTAAAATAATGTATAATGTAGCTTTACAAAAAGAATATACAACTACTCAATTTTTTCCTCAAGGGAGGAACAAGTTGAATCAATAAGAGTTCAAGCTACTTAAAAAATATGTGCAAGACAGGAAGATGAGAAAAGAAGAGTTGAATGGCATTAGTAAAGAAGATCAAGATAATACAATGGACATTAATACTCCTACTATTGACAATGTTGATCCTGTTCAGACTTTGCCTCATGTAGGGGATTTTGATGATTAGGCTAAATGTAATAATAATGTTATAGGTTCCTGAAACTAAGGTATACTTTGATTTCATCTTCATAATATGTAGAAATATAACTTGATTTTTCTTTTCTTTTTGTCATATGATAGTGCATGCAATTCTCTTTAAAGATACCTGGCATTGCAAATCCACCTAATGCAATGTATTTTTTGTAAACTATCTCTAATATAAAAAATAGACTATGAAATTAGAAGCCAATGATTTTCCATTGGATTTGATATCAATTCAAGTCTCATTTGTATTGATCTTTAATTGACAAATGGAATTATCAAATTAAAGTTATTTTTTTTATTGTGAGATCAAAAGGCCACAAATTTCCATATGCATCATATGTGAATGTTTTGAGTTTTGCATTCCTTGTTTAGAGAGTCTTAAATCCATTTTGGTGACATGAGATATATATGTTTTATAATATCTAATGAGATTGAATGTTTGGGTGTTGTTGAGGCTTTTCTTTGGGGTTTTGAAGCAGATCTAACTTGAACAACTTGGAACTTTGATATGTTGGCATGATGACATGATTATGGGATATGATTTGTAGGTATAATCTTTATTTTATGGATTCTTCCTAGAGGTTTATATTCACATGGTTCGATGTGGTGGGCCCTTTGGAGAGTTATGGTGATTGGTGCTAAATGTGTGGATCTTTGTGATTGTTCTTTATTACTAAATGGATGAATTATTAGCCACACCTTAGTATAAGTGTTGATTGGTAAGATTGGTATTCCATGGTATATTTTTAGATTTGGCATTACCAATGCAATGAGAGTTCCTATATATGCCTATTCTTCATTGATAGGTTTGACACATGGAGCTTTTTATTGTAATTTATGGGTTGGATATGTTATTGGCATAATTTATATTGATGTTTTGGATACCTTTAAGGCATCGATGATTGGATGGATTAGAATTTTTTTTGTTTTTTGTTTTCTAGTCATGTGGCTGTCTATGTTGGATGTAAAAAATAATGTGTGATTATTGTTCTAGCTACTTTTGGAACATTTGTGTTCAATCTTATTCATGAAGGAAGTTTAGACTTTAGAGTTATGTTCTAGTAGTGGGTTTGAAGTTGGATGTATTAGTTCTTATATAAAGCTCATGATCGCAATAGAGATGTGACAGTAGCTTGTAGCCTTTATTAGCACTTGGATTTGATTCTTGTGTTCTTTGGATTAATTCTTTTTCATCTTGGATTGTTCCTTTTATTCCATTGGTAGCATGTTGGAGGATGATAAAATTGGAACAAATTTTCCATTGTTCCAAAAGACCAACTTGTTAACACTCGATACAAATGCTTTAAATAAGTGGATCCCTAAGAGGAAGTTAGTCCATATCCTCAATTTGAAGGGAGATAGTGATTAGTCTAACAATCTCCCTCAACATCACCCAAGGGGATTCAAACCCACAACCATGGCTTTGATACAATTTCGTGGAACATGTTTGTCATTGTGGAAAAATATCAACTTATTAAAGCTTGATACAAATGCTAGAGATAAACGAATACATAGGAGGTGGTTAGTCCATTTCCTAAATTTGAAGGAAGATGTTGGCAATTGGTGCAATATACAGTTCTTTCTTGATATGGTGGACATCTTGGATGTTGTTGTAGGTGTCTTATTAGTACACAAAATAATTTTGGAGACTCATGTGGTTTCATGGATGAATATGATAATGTTGTTTCATTGATTGGCTCCTAACAATTAAAATTTTGAATTTCCATCATCTCTTCAAAGGTGTTTGAAAAGTGAGAGAATGTTAGAAAAAAGATGTCCCAACCATTGATTTTTCCTATCATGTTTAATTATTTAATTAATTTATTACTATGGGTATTATTTATTCAAGATAACTCAAGAAAGAGTAAAAAATGGAAAGTTGCTATTACAGTTGGAATTGTGCATGAACACAATTTTTTATTTCATGTTAATTTTTCATGGAATGTGAAATTTTTGGAGGTGAAACTTTATATTTTGAACTAGCTTTTGTTGTATAAATATGATCTTTCTTGAGGAGTTATGTTTGAGAATAATTTTTTGTTGGAGGGTTATGATGTTGGATTTCCTTAATCTTGATTTGGATGTAATCTCCATGTTAAGGCTTTGAACCTACAACTATATTGTAACATTTTTGTTGGAGATTAATATATTGGTTTGATTCATTAGAGTGTGGGGTTTTTTACCCAAAAGGGTTTCCCTGAGTATATCATTGTTCTTTCTCTTTTGTCTATATTTATTCTATTCTTATTCTTTCTTATTCTTGAAATGTTAATTTACATGTTTTTTTTCAAAAATATTCTTAAATTTGTAAACTACATTATCTTTCCTCTAAGGGTTAATGTGATAGAAATTAAATTATTTTTGTTTTGATTTTAAGGCATAGTAGTATGTTCTTCTAACAAGTTGTTAAAATCTAATTTGTTAAAAGAAACATAAGATACTAAAGGTGTGTACTTTTTCTTAGAAGAATTTATGAGATCATTTTTTCTTTCAAATATTACTCAATGGGAGAAATGGTGTAAAATATGAAGGATAAGTTGCTACTTAGTGATTATCCACTTGAACTTATCAAGAAAATACAAAATTATAATAGAATAATGATGCATTTGTCTCACATTACTTAGTACCACTTTTTAAATAATGGTGTTTTTTAAGGGAGGAGGGACAATTTAATAGAACACCTTCAAGTGAAGAAACATCTTCAAACAAAGGTCATTCACTTGAAGGTCTACTAAGTATGACAATTTTTATTTCTACTTCAAAATTTTATTAGGAAATTCAATTTCAAACATTGGGTTGGACCTTCAGATGTAGTTAACTTGCCAATATATTTTCAAGATTGTATCCCTTGAAAAAAGCTTTCCAACAAGTATAGTTTCAATATGTTTTCATTTTATCATGTATTAAATTTTCAATTTTTACTGAACATAGGTTTTCCATTGAAAATTGAGTTCTTCATTCTATAGAGGTAGAAAATTAGTAAGCCACTGTTAAAAAATTCTAAAAATAACTTTGCACTAGGTATTAATGTTCTTGTTTTACCGAAAAAAATTGTATTTTGATATATTTAAAAGTTATGTTGGATGACATACACCTATTGTTGTATCTACTAAGAGGGGGCTGAATAAAAAGATTAATAAAATTTAAACTTTAACACCTCTTAAAGAAGATAAAATAAACATGCAGAGATCACACATACATGCACAAACACACATAACACTAGATATACATGGAAAAGATAGAATGGGAAAATCACGGTGAGAATAGCTTCAAGTCTATTGCTCAAATCCATCCTTAAAATAAACCTCATCAATTATAAATATTAATGGCACCAACCCTAAGGAGACACAAATCCCATGATTTAGGAGCACCAACTCCAAGGAAGCACCCACTCCCTAACTAAGCACCAACTCAAATTTATAATGAAAATATTACTATTGATTCAAATGAACCCAATTTAATCTTGCAAACATGTTTTGTCATTGCTAATACTTTATTGCTATCCTCCCAACAATTCATTCTTCTTCTTTATTCTATTCTTCCACCCTCTCTACACCTTATCACACCTCTACACACATTGAAATGAAAATCCTAGATAATTTTCTAAATTTTGTCTAGGTCACTCTCTCTTCTACATTACTTGCATTCTCAACCCTTGGACAATTTTCTACTTGTCTTAATTCGCATAGCTTCACCAACAAGAAATATCTCATCAAGCCATGCACACACCTTAGTACCCCTCATGCTTATGTTTTCTGCTGTTATGTTTCATCTTGATTAGACTATGATACTTTGTTTGGATATTTGATCGCTAGTTTTGAGCGACAGTGGATTTATTCTGTGACATGATGATACATTGTTTGGTGATTACTGATTTTTAGACATGCTTTGAGATAGTGTAGATGTTTATTTTCAGTTGATTATTGCTATGTACATGTTTATGATTGACTAACTGTTAATTTATTTTGTCAGTCTAATGTAATGTGTATTGGTGTGGAGAACAGAATCGCATCACTCGCTTGTGAGTGCCCTATGATATCCATGATTTTCTCCACACGGTGTGCCTGTTCAATGGTTTTTATATATATGCATGTTATTGCTTGGTTGCAGGATTTGCAGGTACATGACACCGACTCCACCTGGGTACTCAGGTCTGAGTGCGTCAAGACTCAACAGATATGTTGATTGGGAGATAGTAGTTTTGGTTCATCCTAGTCTAGTCTTTATCCAGATCATAGTACATAAGTTTGTTTTAGGTCATGGGATTGTTTTGTACTTTTCTATTTGGATTAATTACTTGAAAGGAAAAAAAAATGTCAATTTTAATAATAGTTTATTATGTTTTATTTATTGTTATTTAAATTAATTTTTAAATGTTGAAGAAATTAGTTGCTTGTTATTTAATTAATTAATTAACTTGTTTGGTTAAATGGTTTGATCTTAAAAGATTAAATTTATTTAATT